>JASDQU010099258.1:0-21329 GCA_032191745.1 Picea mariana
CAAGTTTTTGCAACTTTTAAGAATTTTCATTTATGGATTACAAATGAAACTCAACTTAATATTGGCACTCTACGATCAAATAATGGTGGTGAATACACCTCTAATGAATTTGAAAAGTACTTACAAGATAATGGTATTAAACATCAAACCGCCTTTCCTTATACTCCATAACAGAATGGTGTAGCAAAGCGCATGAACAAAACTTTGCTTAATATGGTAAGGTCAATGATGTTTTTTCAGAATGTCAGGTTGATGTTTTTGGGAGAAGCAGTACTTTGTGCCGTTTATATTCGCAATCGCTGTCCTTCTACTGCCATCAATAATAAGTCCCCTTATGAATTGTGGTATAATCATCTTCCTGTTGTTCAACATTTCAGAGTTTTTGGTTCTCCATGTTATGCTTTAATTCCTAAACAACAACACGACAAATTGGGTGCAAGAAGTCACAAATGTCTTTTCTTGGGGTATTCTAATACCTCCAGAGCTTATCGATTGTATGATGAGGAAAACAAGAAATTTGTTATTTCAAGAGATGTTGTTTTTCTTGAATTTGCTAAAGATGCTTCTACTATTGATAGGCAACTCAATCATTTGGATAGATTCTCTTCCAAGAATTTTTATTATGAATGGGATAATGATCTCCCACATCCTGAAGGGGGGATTCATATTCTAGACCAGTCTGTGGATTTTCCTTCAAAGAATGAAGAAAAATTAGTTGATAGCAATGTTTTTTATGATAATAATGTTTCTGTAGAAGAACAATTGGTTGATAATAATTTTCCTACTGAGGAAAAATTGGAGGATAATAATGGTCCTGAAGAACCTATTTCAAACACTCTTGAAACTGAGCAAACATTGCAGCAATTAGTACGCAAATCAACACGAACCAAGACAATGCCAAAAAGGTTTGGTGAATTTGAGTTAAACTTTTCTGTTGTTAATGAACCTACTACTTTTGAAGAAGCCACTAGTTGTAATGAATGGAAAGCTGCAATGCAAAAGAGTATGATCCTCTTATTAAAAATGACACTTGGAGGTTGGTGGATCCTCCTATTGGCATCAAACCAATTGGTAGTAAGTGGATTTATAAAAGTAAATATAAAGTTGATGGTTCTCTTGATAAGCACAAAGCAAGACTTGTAGCAAAGGGGTATGCACAAAAAGAAGGTATTGATTATACAAAAACATTTGCTCCTACAACGAAATAAGGCACTATTAGAACCTTATTTTCTCTTGCAGCTCAAAAACGATGGAAAATACATCACATGGATGTAAAAAATATCTTCTTAAATGGAGATTTAAAAGAAAATGTTTATATGTTGCAACCAGAGGGTTTTTCTGTTAAAGGAAAAGAACATAAAGTATGCAAATTGATAAAATCATTGTATGGTTTAAAACAAGCACCTCGTGCTTGGTATGAAAAGTTAACTGAACATCTTCTCAAGTTGAATTATAAGCATTTCAATCTAGATTATGCGACTTTATTTGTTAAGAAAGTTGGAAGATTGGTTGTATATCTAGTTGTCTATGTAGATGATTTGCTTATCACAGGAAATAATGATGATTATATAGCATCTATTAAAAAGGTGTTGCAGAAGGTTTTTGATATGACGGATTTGGGATTACTACATTATTATCTAGGGATCGAAGTAGATCAAAAACCGAAGAACATTTTTATTTCTCAGAAGAAATATATTGGAGAACTATTGAGCAAATTTGAGATGAAGGATTGTAATCATATTTCTACTCCAATGGAGTAGAATCTAAAGCTTACTTCAAATGAAGGTAGTGCATTTGAAGATCCAACAAAGTATAGACAACTTGTTGGAAGTTTAATTTATCTTACTACTACTCGTCCTGACATAACTTTTGTTGTAGGAATACTTTCCAGGTTTATGCATTATCCCTGTGAAGGTCATTGGACAGCAGCAAAACGAGTGCTCAAATATTTAAAAGGCACTCATTCATATGACATCAAATATTCTAAAGTTTCATACTTCCATCTCATTGGTTATTCAGATTCTGACTTTGACGGAGATAAAGAGCATGGGGTGTCTACTTCAGATTATTTGATGAATCTTCGATTAGCAGCCATCACTTGGAGATCACGAAAACAATCAGTTCCTGCTGATTCTACAACTGAAGCCGAATACGTTGCAACAACTCAAGCCACAAAAGAAATCATTTGGCTTCGGAAAATTCTTGAAGACTTGCAGGAGAAACAAATGACTTCGATGCCTCTCTTTGTTGACAATACTTCTATAATACAATTGGCCAAAAATCCTAAATTCCATGATCGAACCAAACATATCAACACCAAATATCATTTGATTCGACATCATGTTGAGGCCAAAACCATTCATCTCAATCATTGTTCCACTTCAGAGCAAATTGTGGACATCTTTACTAAAGCTTTGTGTCAAGAGAAATTTGAAAAATATAGAATGATGCTTGGGATGACAAATGTCTCTTCGGATTAAGGGGGGAATGTTAACTAATCCGGTGGTTCAACTATCCTAACTTCTACATAACTATAACTGTTCGCAACTGCCTCACAACTATCCGCCTCCACCTATACATAATGTATCCGCATCTGCTTTTAATAATAAGAGATTGATTTGTGTTTTCTGTTCTGTTAATTCTGGAGTTTATATTTGGCCTGTGTTTAGTTTACCCACTGGCAATGGATTATGGCCCAGTTGCTTCTGATTCAAAGTGAAAATCCTACCTTGTTGTTGATGTTGTTCTACAGAGGAGGAAACAAATATGGGGATTTCATTTGGCAAAGTGGATACCAATAAATTCGCTCGTGTGCATATTGTTATTCATTTAAATTTCCAAGCAACTGAGTTAGTTTGGTTGTTGGCACAAGAGCTTGCAGGCCAAGGCCAAAATGAGTTCTAGTTTCAAACTAGCATGAGAACCTATTGTTCGCAGAAACATCAAACATCAAAACAATAGCAATTGTTTGACAACTGAAAAAAGCGGTGCACCGGCAATGGTGATGTGAAGGGGGTGAAGAAGGTGAACTCCAAGGAAGAGGCAGTCATGCTAAGGAAGAGTCACTTGGCAGTGAAGGTGATGAGCTCCACGAACAAGGCAATTGGTAGTAAAGGAAGTTGAAAGAAGTTGGAAAACGTTATATTAAAATGCTAATATAAGTCTCGATTTGCGTTGAAATGTTGTAAATGACTAGATAATTGGATGTTAAAATGATAATATAAGTCTTGATTTGCGTTGAAATGTTATAAATGACTAGATAATTGGATGTGTTATGTTATTGAAAAAATAATATGATTGTGAAAACTCAAGCTATAAAAATAAAAAGAAATTGATTTGCGTGCATTGTTATTGAAAAAACTGCATACCCATGATTTGTGTGGATTATTAAACCATGATTTGTGTGCAATGTTATTGAAAAAACTACCTACCCATTACATAGTAACTGCAACCAACCTGAGGCATAGTAACTGCAACCAACGTGAGGCAGGGACGGATAATAATATGCATTACATAGTAACTACCTCATCATGAGGCATAGTAATTATAACCAACCTGAGGCAGGGACGGATAATCATAGATATCAACCATTAGGTCACAGTGAGCAATATACAGCTTGCTAAATAGTATTGAATGCTGAGACAGGTGGATTGTAGTACGGATATTGAAGACCCACAACTTTACTGGCATAGCCAATATAATGCATGTGACGCCCTGCCATAGCATTAACGTTTCTAAGAAAAAGGTGGCAACATTAACCTTTCTAAGAAGAAGGTTGAGGTGTCAGAAATATACTCGAAGGATTTGAATTTGAATTAGTCAACAAAGATACTTACATGATTTGAACAAAGATACTTACATGATTTGAGAGATTAAACCCACTATGGCAGCGACGGATAATAATAGGGTATCAACCATTACGTCACAGTGAGCAATATCCAGCTTGCTAAATAGCATTGAATGTTAATTTGAACAAAGATACTTACATGAGTTGAGAGATTAAACCCACTAAGGCAGGGACGAATAACAATAGAGTATCAACCATTAGGTCATAGTGAGCAATATCTAGCTTGCTAAATAGCATTGAATGTTAAGGCAGGTGGATTGTAGATTGGATATTGACAACCCTTGCCTTACAACATGACTCAGATAACCAATACAATGCATGTTGTGTCACAACTTGACTGACATAGCCAATACAGTACAATGCATGTGATGCCCTGCCACAACTTTAAAGTTTCTAAGAAAAAGGTTGCAGCATTAAAGTTTCTAAGAAGAAGGTTGAGTTGTCAGAAAGATACTCAAAGTATGTCACAACTTTTCTAAGAAGAAGGTTGAGGTGTCAGAAAGATACTCAAAATATGTCACAACTTCACTGACATAGCCAATACAATACAATGCATGTGATGCCCTGCCACAACATTAATGTTTCTAAGAAAAAGGTTGAAGCATTAAAGTTTCTAAGAAGAAGGTTGAGCTGTCAGAAAGATACGCAAAGTATTTGAAAGTTTCTAAAAAGAAGGTTGAAGTGTCAAAAAGATACTCAAAGGATTTGATTTGAATTAGAATTGGTCAAGATACTTACATGCTTTGAACCAATGACCTGGAGATTAAACCCACATTGTCAAGATGGGGACTTTTCCCGACACTGACCAACTACCCTACTTACCTAAGATTTAGAATATATCTTATACAGAGTGCTAAGGAAGGAAAACATATGATTGCATTTAAAACTCAACCAATGTTACGAAGGTTGAGGGTAAGAAACGAACAAACTAGTTACAGAGGTAGAGGGTAGATACAACGGAGAAGCAAACAAGAAAACAATTTACAGATGAGGGTAAGAAACGAACAAACTAGTTACAGAGGTAAAGGGTAGATACAACGGAGAAGAAAACAAGAAAACAATTTACAGATGTAATAAAAATGGCAGTGCCAGGAAAGAAAAGCCTCAATGAGATACATCTATATCAGGAAGCCCTGGAAAAAGCATAATGAAACTACAAGAGTTCCTAAATCTTACGGGGAAAGCATCATGGAACTACGAGAGTTCATAAATCTCATAGGATGGTTGAATTCCCATTCTGTCATATGCAATGTCTAAGGGAAAAAAAAAAAGGCCATAACGAATACGAACAGGAGTGACGCATATGAGCAGGGGAAATGCCAACTATCAAGAAATCTAAGGGATCGACGGGACAAAATGCCGACTATCGATTAAGTTGTTAAATTCCAGGTAAGATGTAGGTGAGCTATGGATCAATGAAATAATTCCCAAAAGTCTCAATTTCTACACTCATGCGATCTCCTTGGTTTACTAGAAGCAGTTCACTATATCTCTTTCGATCATAAAAAGACATGGGATGAAGGAATCTGCTTATTGCTTGGAATCTCCGGAGAAGGAGCCGTAGTAGTTGTGTGGTAATATATAAAAGCAATTTCTCTTTGTTGAAATATGGTAATTATTTTAGTTAGTTATTTTTAAGACAGTTCTAAGTTTAGAAAGTTGAAAAAGAGTCTCATTTCACTTAGTTCTCTTTAGTTGAAGAAAGTTATAGAAGAGTTGAGTCATATTATTAAAAACTTCTGTGTATTTAACTATCTCTAGAGAAGCAATGAAAAACATTGACGAGGGTGTCTCTTTGTTAAATATATATGTAACCTCAACAGTCTGATTGTACACTGACAGCTGTATTGGCCAGTTGTACAACCATTTCTTTATGTTTTTTATTTGCTTGAGTCTATTTAGTTTAGTCTTTGTCCTTTTTTCTGAATACTCAATACAATTTTTGTTCTACTGATTTTCTTGTTTCCCAATTCTATCTTCTTGTTCTCATTTTGTCATGGTATCAGTGCTTAGGACGTAAGCCTCTTCACAGTGCCTGGAGAGCAGTCTCGATCTTAGCAAGAAGAACACAGAGCTTACATAGTGAACAACAACACGAGACGCAGATTCTTCTCAAAGCTTGGAGAGAAGTCTGCAGTCCGCCTATCCGCTCAAAAGATCGTTGCAGAAAGCAAACACAAGGAAGCAAAGCTGCAGAAGTTAGAAACAACTAAAGATCTGTGAGTTTTTTTTTAAAGAATTCGTGACAGATTCATGAAATTCCTTCTTAAGAAGAAATTCTTTGCAGATAAAGCAAAAGACAAGCTCAGCAGCCATATGATCGGCCCTGTGAAAATCTCTGATCCATTAATCAAGCTCAAAAAGGAGAAGGAGTGTGAAAGAAAGGAGAACGTGTTACAATCGTCAGATCTGAGTTCGAGGACCAACAACTGTTGGATCCCAAGGAAAGTGCACAGGAGAGTGGACTTGCGAAGTCCCGAAGTTTCGAAGTCATTGGAACCGTCCATCGTCAGGGTTGACAGGTGGCAACAGATCCAGGAATTCGAGGATTCAGACATCGAAAGAATCGCAGGAGAGAAATCTCAACTTCGCGAAGCATGAAGTCATGAAGTGGATCTTGACCATCAGTTGTGGGAGAGATCTGGACTGTTGGATGCGGCATTGGATCAACACTTCGCTGATTCGCAAATCGAAAAATCCTGAGGTAGGAGAAGAGAGAATTCACGAAGTCTGAGTTCACGATTTGATCTCAGTCATTGGCTAGAAGGAGATATCTGGACCGTCGATCTAATGCAAGCAGAGTTTGAGGGTTCGGAGTTTGGGAGAACAGGGATAGCTAACTTCTGGAGACACGAAGTCCCGAAGTGTGAAGAGGAGATCTGAACCGTTGGATCACGGGGAGTCGTGGATCGTTGATCTGACGCGAGCACAAGTTCGGGTTTCAGAAGAAGAGAGCAAGCAATCTTCCGAAAATGTGAAGCACTCAGAAGTTGGGCCCCGAGTCATAGCTAGAGGTCACATCGTGGAATTCAAAGGGAAGGAGATAGAACTCGCTTGGCTCTAGTTCGGGAATCGGGAGTCGGGAGGAACTTCGAAAAATCGAGAGTTGGAAGAAGAGAGGTGAGTAGTCCTCCAACGTCCCGAAATGCGAAGTCCTGAAACGCAAAAACCTGAAGCGCCTGGTTCTCAGCCCCCGATCACATGAGAAGTTGAACTGTAAATTTATTTTGGCTATCGAGTAAACTTAGATAGCCCAATTCCACCATCAGAGAGGCTACAGTTGCTAAAGAACATAGCTCAAAGCTCTCAATCTATAGATCTCGTGCTTAGATAGTCAGATCCAGCCAGATCGAAGCTAAAGAAGTGGTCTACCCTGTGTTTTTTGGTCCAAAGTCACTGAGAGAACTTCATAGACTTGGTTTTATGTGAAGGAAATAAGTAAGCACACAAATCGTTAAACAATTTCTTGTTGTTTAAATTTTTTTTCTTCAAAGATGGCCACCTCGAGCAATTTAGGACCAACTCAAGGACTGATTCTTCTTGGAAAGAATTATGAGTTCTGGTCTCTTAGAATGAGATCCTTCTTGCAAGCACAAGAGTATTGGGATCTAGTGGATCCTGCATATGTGTAACCAGATCCAGCAGACCTTGCTGTCATGACCAACCAACAGAGAACTGCTCAAGCAACACAAAGGAACAGAGAGAATAAAACCAAATTCTGGATTCAAAATTCCGTGGATGACTAGATTTTCTCAAAAATCACAGGCATTGTTACTTCAAAACAAGCCTGGGACATCCTTAAATCATCTTACCAAGGCAATGACAGGGTCAAAACATTGAAACGACAGACCTTGAGGATGCATTTTGAGACTTTAAAAATGACAGAGTCTGAAAACATTGATCAATTTATGACTAGAGTCATGGGAATCATAAACCAAATCATATTGACTAGTGAAGCCCTCCCTAATCAACGAATTGTTGAGAAAGTCCTCAAAAGTTTACCAAATAAATTTGAAATGATTGTTACAACCATCCTTGAATCCAAGGATCTGTCAAATTTTTCAACAGATGAATTAATGGGTTCCCTGTTGACACATGAGACTAGACTACATCTTGAAGATGAGTCAATAGCCATTGCCTTCAAGACTCAATTCTCTTTCAGCAGAGGGAGAGGGAGAGGTCATCAAGGAAGAGGGAGAAGTCCAAGTAACCATCACTCAAATGAAGGTCACACACAACAAAACCAGAATCATAATTTGCAAGGTTACAAACAACATAACTATAATAAGAATTTCCAATCTCAAAGAGGCAGAGGGAGAAGATCAAATGACAAATCAAGCATACAATGCTATTACTGCAATAATTTTGGGCACTATGAATCTGAATGCTAGAAGAAGCAAGCAAATCATCTCTCAAGCAAAGAACATGTCTCAAATCATGAAGGAGAAACCTCAGATGGTATGTTTCTCTCATGCCACAAGACTGAAGAACATAAAGATCTTTGGTTGTTGGATAGTGGATGCAGCAATCACATGACAGTTAACAAATATTTACTTTCATGCATTTATTCTTCAATTTCATCTTATATCACCCTTGAAAATGATTCTTTAGTCAAAGTTCAAGGAAAAAGAACTGTTCCTATTCTTACTAAACAAAATGTAAAGAAAGACATACACAATGTCTATCATGTTCCAGATCTGACACATAATCTGCTAAGTGTAGGACAACTAATTGAACATCACTATAAGGTAATTTTTGAAGGAGCATCATGTAGGATATATGATAAAACCCCCAGCAAAAAATTGGTTTCTGAAATCCACATGACTAGGAATAGAATGTTTCCCCTGACCCTCATAACTGCAAATCAGATCCATTCATATGCACAAAGTGCATCCACCCCTAATGAAACTATGGTTTGGCATACAAGATTTGGACACCTACTCTTTTAGAATCCAAGTCTTCTACATAAGCACTCCATGGTCAAAGGTCTACCTGTTTTCAAAGAGCAAAATCCCCCATGTGAGTCTTGCATACTTGGAAAACATAAGAGAACTAGTTTTCCACAGTCCTCCACTCAAGCCAAACAACACCTAGAACTGGTTCACACTGACCTATGTGGACCAATGAAAACAGATTCAATATGTGGTAGATTTTATTTTCTAACATTTATTGATGACTTTAGCAGGAAAATTTGGATCTATTTTCTCAGACACAAGTCTGAAAATTTTGCAAAATTCAAAGAATTCAAAGCTGAAGCTGAAAAACAAAGTGGCAAATATGTAAAAGATATCAGGTCAGATGGAGGAGGAGAATACATCTCCAAAGAATTTGCAAATTTCTGCAAATCACAAGCCATCATCATGCAAACTACAACCAGGTATACTCCCCAATAGAATGGAGTGGATGAAAGGAAAAATCAGACAATCATGAACATGGCAAGAAGCCTTCTCAAAGACAAATGTCTGTCAAATACATTTTGGGCTGAAGCAGTAGCATCCTCAGCTTATCTCCTGAATAGATCTCCAACCAACAGTCTCAATATGAAGGTCCCTCAAGAAGCATGGAGTGGGACAAAGCGAAATGTTGCTCATCTAAGGACATTTGGATGCATAGAATATGCTCACATAACTTCCAAATTAAGGAATAAACTTGATGATATAAGTGAGAAATGTATCTTTACTGGCTACAGTGAAACATCCAAAGCCTACAGACTTTACAATCCAATTTCAAAGAAACTCATTCTAAGAAGAGATGTAAAATTTCTTGAAAATCAGTTATGGAGTGAGTCTGAAAATCAACCTATGGGCAGTCAAGATTCATTGCTGCCACTTCCTAAAGACACGGAGAATTCAGGACAACAAATACATCAGCCTGCTCTTCCAAGACTGTAGGTACAAAGACAATCTGAAAGTTCTCAGGATAACTCAACTTCTAGAAAAAACTTTCCTCTGAACTTCCAAATCAAAGAACTTGAAGTTTGAGAGAAATCCATCAGTAGTTGGATGAAATTGATTAGCACAATCTTTTTGCATTAATGTCATGTCAACCCACATCTTTTAAAGAGGTAGCTAAAGAGACACACTGGGTTCAATACATGAACCAAGAGATTGACTCCATTGAGAAGAACAAGACATGGGATCTTGTTGATCTACCTAGACACAAGAAAAGTATTGGTGTCAAGAGGGTTTACAAAACTAAACTTAATGAAAAGGGGCAGATTGGAAAGCACAAGGCAAGACTTGTTACCAAAGGATTCTCACAACAACCAGGTACTGATTATGGTGAAACTTTTGTTCCAGTAGGAAGATTGGACACTATAAGGACTCTCTTAACCATAGCATCTCAACACAAATGGCAAGTATACCAGATGGATGTCAAGTCATCTTTCCTAAATGGTGTCTTAGAAGAAGAGGTCTATGTGGATCAACCACCTGGATTTGAAGTCAAAGAGCAACTAGCCAAAGTATATTGGTTGAAGAAAGCCCTGTATGGCTTAAAGAAAGCTCAAAGAGCTTGGTACGACATAATTGACACTTACTTGATCAAAAGTGGTTACAGCAGAAGCCAAAATGAATCAACTTTATACACCAAAACAAATTAGCACGGTAAAATTCTGATTGTATGTTTATATGCTGATGACATGATATATACTAAAAAATTTGAGTTAGCCAGTTTTAAACATGCCATGCAATCTGAGTTTGAGATGACAGATCTTGGCATAATGAAATATTTTTTGAGGATTGAGGTTGATCAATCAACCAAAGGCATTTTTGTCTGTCAACAAAAGTATGCAACATACATCATCAAAAGATTATGCACGGAAGACTGCAATCCAGCAGAAACTCCTATACCCCTAGGCACAAAATTCAGCAAGAAAGATGAAGGCCCTACAGTGGACCCTACCCTGTACAAAATTTTATTAGGCAGTTTGTTGTGTCTTATAGAAACTAGGCCTGATATTATGTATGCATTCAACCTTGTTTCCAGGTTTATGGAATCCCCTAAAGATTCTCATTGGAAGATGGTGAAAAGGATTTTGAGATATGTTGCAGGAACTCTCAATTTTGTCTTATGGTACACTCAGTCTGATGATAATCATCTCTCTGGTTACATAGACAGGGATTTTAAAGGAAGCCTAGATGACAGGAAAAGCACCTCATGACATGTTTTTCACTTGGGCACGAACCTGATTTCATGGGCATCAAAAAAGCAACCCATTGTATCAATATCTTCTGCAGAGGAAGAGTATGTTGTTACTACCTCAGCTTCGTGTCAAGTTGTGTGGCTAAGAAGAATATTGAATGATATGTCACATACAGAAAAGGAGCCAATTCCTATCTTCGGTGACAACACCTCAGCAATTTTTCTATCCAAAAATCATGTGTTTCACAAGAAAAGCAAGCATATTGACACTCGTTTTCACTTCCTACACGAGATAGTCAATAATGGTGACATAGCACTTCAATTTTGTGGCTCTTGAGATCAGCTCGCAAATATTTTTACAAAGCCACTAGGAAAATCCGTTTTTGATTTTCAGAGACAGCACTTGGGAATTATCAGTGATGATGTTTGTAACTATTGAGTTTAAGAGGGAGTGTTAAATATATATGTAACCTCAATAGTCCGACTGTACACTGCGAGTTGTCCTAGCCAATTGTACAACCGTTTCTTTATGTTCTTGATTTGCTTGAGTCTATTTATCTCAGCCTTTGTCCTTTTTTCTAAATACTCAATACAATTTGCGCTCTGCTCATTTTCTTGTTTCCCAATTCTATCTTCTTCTTCTCATTTTGTCACTCTTGTGTTCTAGTTGTTTATGAGTTCCATTTTTGTTTGTTTGTACTGAGTTGATGCAACAACTATTTTGAATTCTCCCCTCCTCTTCCTTCAAAGGGGAATCAAAGCCAAATAAAAAGAATCATGAGGGTTTCTACAGAGTCCAAGAGAGCCCCTTGGATTCTCTCTGGGTCCATAGCCATGCACTCAAGATAGTTGCTGCTAGGTGGAAGAGGAAAAGCCACCTCAAATCGTACATGCAGAGTTTCGATTCTTGCCAATCATGCAGAGTTTCGGCTAAGATCATGCACACAATGTTACAAATCCAGTGTGCACGCAAAGATTTGAAATCGATTTTCTTTTCATTCAAATATACATGGGGTAGCAGCCGTCTTTATCCAAACCACAGTCGTTCTCTCATAGGTCCGAGGTTTTTCTTCGCCAAGGAGAAGAAGTCGTAAGCTTCCAAGCCTATTTTAATTAAAAATAGGCCACTTTTCATTGGTGTTGTCTAATTGTTTTACAAAATGGTTTTTTTTATCTGACAAATCTTCATAAAATCACTATTTTTTGTTGTTTAAAATTCATTTATGAATGCATAAATGGAATTAACTTGCTAAAAAACTCTAGGGGCACTAGGATTATATAGAAATAATCACTCAAATCTGAGTATCTAACAATTTTTTGCCATATTTTGAGCAAATGTTTTCGGAAAAAATGGTATGAGAAGAGTTATTTCGTAGAGCATTTAGACTATAGCCTTTTCATTAATTTATTTAAAATGTCATTAAAAGATATTGGTGAGATATTTCTTTTGCATCCGTAAAGAAATAAAATAAAATAAAATTGGGGGGTTTCTTAAATTTTCATAGGTTTTGAAGTACAAGTCCCCAGTGCAAGTTATGAAAACTCAGGTGTTTTTGTTTAAAAGTTAAAAAGAGAATAAGGCTTCAAGAAACATCTTTCAACGGTCATAGATACAATTTTTTGGCCATTAAGATGAGAACCAGACTACATACATAAGATTTACACGATATTGTGTTGAATGGGTTGGAAGAACCCTTAGATCAGGTAGCCTATGAGACCATGATTCAAGATCCGAAGGATCAACTCATAGAAAATCAGAAGGATGATGCATCAACATTGTTTCTCATTCAACAAGGCTTGGATGAGAGCATTCTTCCCAAAATTGCAGCAACAACCAAGTCAAAAGAAGCTTGGGATATTCTGGATATGGCATATAGTGAAAGGGGGAGAAACATCGATCAACATCAAGATGATCCACATAGTGTTGTAGTTGCTGATGAAGAATCTTCTAAAGTAGAAGAAAATAAACAAGATATGGAGACTACATTTGTCTTGAACAATGCAGAGAAATCTGTTGATAAAATTACGAAAGAAAAATGTGACTTTGTACGAGATGTAGAGCATGAGCATGGTAAACAAAGTGAAGCCCACTCTGTAGATACATATGTCGATGAAGAAATTGAAGTTAAATATGACAATGACATTACATTTGCAACAATAGAAAAATATGAGGAGAATCTAACAATGGAAATTGTTGAAGACATGAATGAGGCTATAGTGAATGTTGAATTAGCATTTCTTGAGGAAGGGTTTTCAAATCCCAAGTATGATGAAGATGAAAGTGGTTATGGAGAAGTTGTCATAACTGCACCATAAGAAGAACCAAATAAAGAGGAAACCATTAGAGTTGTTGAAGTTATTGCGATAGTGGAAGATGAGATGAAAGAAAATAAATATGTTTTTGATCTTACAAAGATTGACAGAAAAGTTAAATCAACAGTAGCTAAAGTACAAACAAATGCAGAAGAAGAAACGAATGAAGAAGACGACTAGAGCAACGTTGAAGTTGAATAAGAAGAGAAGTTACATAGAATATAAAGTTTGGAGCAAGAAGAAGAAAAAACTTGTAGAACATAGAGACTACAAGCTACACCAACATGAAGTAAAGAAGGTAAAACTATTTTTTTTTGTTGATCTCAAGTGTTGTAAGCCTAACTGAGAATTAGACCAGCAGACCATCATGGTATGAATTTTGTAATCCTATAGAGGCAATGCCGATTATCAAGCTATCATGGTTAGTGTTAGAATTGTTAGCAGTTGTAATTAAGGGGGAGTGTTGAAATATGGAAATTACTCTCGTTAGCTATTTTTTGAGAGTTCTAAGTTCAGAAGGTTGAAAAAGAGTCTCAGTTAGTTCTAGCTAGTTGAAGAAATCTCTAGAAGAGTTGAGTCATATTATTAGTAAGTTTTGTGTATTTAATTATCTCTTGAGAAGCAATGAAAGCATTAAAAATTTTAGAGCAGCAACTCTTATGTCTCTTGTGTTCTGGTTTTTGACTTGTGTTTTTTGTGTGTTTGTACTGAGTTGATACAAAAATTGTTTTGAATTCGCCCTTCCTCCTTCACTCTTCCATATGAAAATAAAACACATTTGAAGTACAATGTCTTTATGTTGATGCAAGTGGGAAAGCTAAATCTATAGTTGGAGTAGAGAAACTATTATTAATGCATTGATGTAAGTGTGATATAAGCCTTATTGTCATTTGCATCTATCCAAATATTAAAATCAGGGTGGTATAAATAAAAAATTATAAATATTTAAAGATGAACTTATTGGTGTTGAAAATCTAGGTAATTAGTTTTTACCCCATGCAATAAATGAAGTAGGTAGAAGTTATTGATATGTTTTAAATAGATCATTTCTAGAACCTTTGTAGTCTAGATGATTCTCAAAATTTAACAGGATTTTTCTGGAGAATAAAGCATGTATAAATAAACCTATTTAGTGGATCAATAGAAGTAGACAAGTTCTTAGAGTAGTAACTCCAATTTGGCTTAATCATCTTGTGTGTATGTTTATATAACTGTAGTTGTATGTAATTAGTCTCTCCCTTGCTTTCAATCTAGTATCATAGCTAAGGGATCACTTCAGTTCGGCTGTGAGAAGAGGAAGTCGATGGTTTATGTAATTTGGGTGAAAAATTATGTTGTATAATGGAAGTGTGTGGGAGGTTAGAGTCTGCGGCAGAATTACATCGTTCCCCACTATCGTAGCAGAGACAATCCACTAGTAAAATTGAAACCCCATAGAAAAAATTGTTTTCTGGAATAGGGAGAACTATCAAAACTATCGCCATTTTAACACATCTACCATTATAATGCCCATATTTTCTCTTTTTTTTCTCTCTCTCCTTTGTTGTTGTAGCAGATTTAGGAATGAATTTACAGAGGTTTGAGCTCGTCGTTGTAGACTTGGGAAACAATTTGTAGAGGAGTTGAGCCGAGGTGTGGATCATATTTTTGTAAGAGGAATAAATCCCAACCCAGATCTCCTCTTGGTGTTAGTGGTGTTGAATGAATCTCTGGGAAGATCCAATATCACTACCATGTTCAAGAAGGCGGTATCTTAGTAGTTTTATGTTTATTTGAGTTAATTTTCCTGTCTATTTTGGAGCTTGAGAAGAATAGTTTTTTCAGTACTTTGGAAGGAATTAATTCCCACTATTTTCTTACCAAGCATCTTTAATGGTACTTCCTATACCTATTTGGAGAGATTGGATTTTTCTCACATTCACATTGTGTGTAATTGCTTGTAATTGTGCAAGTATTGCATTTTTGTTGTATTCAACTTAATAAATTTTTTGTTGTGGTTGAGTCCTTATTTGAGGACAAGGTTTCAAGTCTCAAAGTGAAGTGGAACACCTTGAGGTGCATGTTTGTACCCGACATCCCTATCATTGATGAAGTGTGAAAAAAAAGTGCAAGATCGATGGTAGTAGACAACCTACATTGTTGTGTGTGTTTATTTCGTTAATCCTTGTGGTTGTGAATTGATGGATATGTTCAACAATTATTATTCTCCTCCCACATTCTTTTGTAAAAATTATGATATTTGGGCCATTAAGATGAGAACTAGACTACGTATGGATGATTTATGTGATGCTGTGTTGAACAGATTTGAAGAAGCCTCAAAACAGGTAGCCTATGAAGCCACAATTCAAGATCAGAAAGATCATCTTATAGTAAATAAGAATAGTGATGCAACAACATTGTTTCTCATTCAACAAGGCTTGGATGAGAGCATTCTTCCCAAAATTGCAACAACAACCAAGGCCAAAGAAGCTTGGGATATTCAGAAGATGGCATGCAATGGAATGAGGAGCAACATTGATCATCATCAAGCTAAGAAACTGAGTGTTGTAGTTGTTGATAGAGTGACTATTATAGCAAAAGAAGTAGAGGAATTTGACATTGCAAAAATAATTGGAGAAGTTGTTAGAGAAATATGTTGAAGAATTTGCAGAAGAGAAAGGTGACTCTATGTAGATACGCATGTGGATGATGAATTTAAAGGTGAAGGAGAAAGTAAATTTGTCGTTGCAGTAGAAAAATGTGAGAATAATCTAGCAATAAAAACTATTGAAGACATGGATGAGGATATAGTGAATGTTGAATTTTATGCTAAGTTATCAAGAATGGCTTGCAAATCCCAAGTATGAAATTGAGTATGGAAAATATACCATTAGTGTAGCAGAAGAAGGAACAAAAAAACTGAAGGCGACGATTGTAGGTGATGAAGTTGTTGCGACATTGGAAAAAGAGAATAAAGAAAATGAAGATGTTCTTGATCTTAACGAGATTGAAAAAAATGTTCAATTAGCAGTAGTTGAAGTACAAGCATATGCAGAAGATGAAATATTGAAGAAGTCTACCAGACTAACGATGAAGTTGAAGAAGAAGAAAATCAGGGATGATTTTAAGGATGGAAATTTATTTTAAAATGTAGAAACCTTGGCGAATCTTAATAATCCTTCATATGCCAACTATATATGACTGGCGATGTTTTTGTAAAAATATTAAAATTTCTAAGGATTTTATATAGTTTTTATAAATTTTTCGCTATTTTTAAGGTAAAATAATTTTATGATATAGAATATGGGCGAATCATTTTTAAAATAGCGAATCTTGTTTTTGGAAAAACCATGGAAAATTAGCCCATGAGTGAAATTTAGCCCCTAAAATCATCCCTGAAAATATGAAATATTGAAGAAGTGGACGTGAGTAACTCTGAAGCTAAAGAAGAAGAAAATGTATGCATGATATAAAGTTTGGAGCAAAAGAAAGAAAAAGTTTGTAGAGCATAAGACAAACTGAACCACCATGCAAAAGTAAAAGATGTAAAACAAGTTTTTGAGTTGATCTCATGTAAGCCTAGCTAAGACTTAGACCATCAGGCCAACATATTATGAGTTTTGTAAGTCTATAGAGGCATCGTCCAATGTCAAAGTTGTAATGGTTAATATTCAATGGTCATAATTAAGGGGGAGTGTTGAAAAACACTAATAACTCTCAGTAATCAATTTTTACCCCATGCAAAAAATGTAGTAGAAGCAGTCGACATGTTTTAGATAGATCATATCTAGAAGCTTCGTAGTCTAGATGATTCTCAAGATTTCTCTAGCTCTTTTCGAAGAAGAAACCATGTATAAATAAACATGTTTGGTAGATCAATAGAAGTAGACAAATTATCATAGCAACATCTCTCATTTGGATTGATCATCTTGTGTGTATGGTTATACAATAGAGATGTATAAAATAGGTCTCTCCATTGCTTTCAATTGGAGTTTTAGTGCATCCCAACCTAAGCTTCTGACCATTTTGCAAGTACTATAAGACAAATTTGAGGGTGCTCTAACTGAAGTTTGTGGAGACTCCACGAGAAAATAAGTTTGTTGATTATAATCGTATATAGGTTTACCTTGCAATTATTTGTTCACTAAGAAAATGTGAAACTTCACAAAATTGCAAATTAGGAAATAAATTATTAATCAAGACACAAAATTTGGCAGTTTAAAAAATCGATCTTATAGAGTTGGTGGATTGTCCAAGGATTTTCTTCCTAATTCTCTTGCTTACATAGTGTTTGTATACTCTACATACAAAATTTTGAACATTGGCCATCTATATCGTCACAATTTATGAAGAAAGAAAATTACTTAGGTGTAGAATTATTATAACTGAATTCAAAAACTAAAGTACACGTATTTTGAGATGATTCTGAGAATTAGCTCCAAGCACCTCTCGGATCTGGTTAGTGATTTCTATTCAGGTCATCCTGTCTGAGCTGCTTTATTGAAAAAGGTAATGGGGTCTCTGGCTGGTGAAGTTGTTCACAACTGTGGATAGGCTTTTAGGTTATGATTACGTCATGAGTGAGTTCAATCAATCCAGCAAAGAATGATTCTCAAACTTGCATTAACTTCAGCGAACATCGAGTTGACCGTATTTGATATAAGAGTTAAGTGATGCAGTAGCATCGTCCCCCGCTCCAAAATCATCGTCAAAATTGAATTCTAGGAGGTGAAACCGTTGTTAGATTGGAGATGGGCACAATTAATGATTTTTTAATCTTAAATTATAATTTGATGGCTACACATAGAAAATGTCGGTATATTCTTAGTCGTCCTCCAAAATCAATGAGTCAGATTTATTGTTGATAACTTCCTTGCATTTATGAATGCATCAGTTAACCTGTTTACTTTTTAACATTTACCTAACCATATTAAGAAATTACTAACATCATATGATTTGCCACGTTTAAATAATTAACCTTTGAGATTACCACATTTAACAGGCACTCCTTCAACTTCATTCTTGAAAATTGCACGTATTATACAAACCACATTTCCATGCTATCACGGATTTAATCAACTGTCCGCGCGTTTCCTCTACCTCAGATTTCCTCAACTGTAACCCTTTCCACGTTCACTAGCGACGAGTTAGCGGTTGTGCTAGTTATGGAACTTCTAGAGAGCAAGATTTATTATTGGTTGTTATTATTCATTATGTAATTGCTATTTCGAGCATGTAGATCGAGATTTAGAGGGATCTTAGGAAGAAATTACAGATTTATGGAATATTAATAGGATCTGAGTTCATACTCTCCATGCATAAAATGTAATCATGCGGGCATAATCGAGATGGCCAAAAAAAATGTGAATCCGTCCAGCAGAGGCGCCACGGACGCCAATATTGTGTAATCATGAATCTGGAGTAGTCCAGAATTGAGCGAAAGAAAATGGATTTGTTGCAAGCAATTGTATGTTTATTGCTCTCTATTTTTATTGCCTATGATTGCTGAACGTTGGTTATTGATTCTTTGTACCAATGGTTGTCCACCGAATGCAAGTAAATTAATTTCATGAGTGTATTATAAAAATTGTCGTGTAGATTTAGTAGTTAACTACTGAAATGGAATTTATTAGTTAGGATAATATAAGAAAGGAAGGATTTAAGGATAATGAAGTTTGATCGTATGGAATTTTTTTCATGGTAGGGAGAATTCATGGATGTAGAGACATTCAAGGCCATTATTATAAAAGATTTGGTCATTTTGAAAGGGAGTATAGACTCAAGTAGAGTCGAGTGCAAAACAAGAAGGCAATTTTCAACCACGATGAAGGAGAGCATTCCACCTCTAATATGTTTACAAGACAAGACATTAGGGGATGAAGTTTCAACCATGATGAAGGAGAGAAATCCACATCTAATATGTTTCTTTGTTATATTACAAGACATTAGAGGATGAAGTTTGGTTCCATGATTTTGGTTGCTTCAATCATATGATTGACAAGAATTTATTTGTGAAGATGGATGAAAAGAAGAAAAGTCAAGTGAAATTTAGAGACATTAGGGCAATAGAAGTTGTTGGCAAAGGCATATTGATTGTACACACTAAGATATTTTTTTGGTAAAATTTGGAAGCAATAGTAGAAGACAATAATTGGTTGTGGCTATGGTCATTTAAGTTTCAAGGAATGAATTTCTTAAAAAAAAAAAATGGCTCATGGATTGCTAAAAATGGAAGAAAAGGATGAAGTTTGCTCCAATTGTGTACAAAGGAAGCAACAAAAATAATTAAAATAATTAAACATATAGTGGGAAAATCATGGTGGGCTTTGCAACCATTGTTTATTTTGGTTCATTCAAATATATACTGCCCCATGCCTCCTCTTGGTTCATTAAAATATCTAGTACCTCAAACCTATATGAATAATTGGTAAATTCTTTGATTTTTTTAAATTTATAGATGTTACCCGGATGGGATGACAGGTGACTTCGATGACCATGCAGATTCAGTAGGTGGCATAAGTGGTGAGTTTCATATCCCAGTGTGGGGAGTGTTGTTGATAGCCTCACCTACTGGGTTGATTAATGCTCATTCCTCTCCGATCATACCACATTCTCTGAGTATGAGTATTGGTTGGGACAACCGGGATGTGTAGTATAAGGTTCCTTCCCCTCCCTTGCTCGACCATTATAAGCTCATTAATGATCAGTGAAGTGGAGTCTGACCTCATCTTGGGGCACATCATGGCCGTGCATGGAAGGCATATTGATAAGGCGAGTTTACAATCTGAGGTCATGCAAAATTATCGATTGGTATGGGAGTTGACTGTTCATTTCTTTGGTGGGTTTTGAGACATGAGGTTTCTCGATCTCAATCACAGGGACTATGGTGGTCAGTTTTAGGGCATATTGGTGGTCATGAAGTCCCAAAAGCATCAATTTGGTAAGGACTCCAAGCATAAAACCAAAGTAGTCATGGTGGTCGAGGAGGCAATGAAGCACTACCAGGACATCATTGATAAATCGATGCATGATTTCATTTTTGGTGTGGAGGAAAACGCGAGGAAGGTTATATCTCACAAAGATAGGGAGATAGACAGGCAAGTGGGGAAGCTCATACCGGACCAAGGGTACACTAGAAATTAAGATTTGAAATTCTTCTAGATTGTTGAAATTTAGTGGCATGTCAAAACCCTCATGGCTTAGAGCATGAAACCTCAAGGGGGAGAACTTAGACAACTTTCTCATAGAATGGATGTGTTGGAAAGTGAGGTCAGTTTTCTCATCACTATGACATCTTGGCTTGTCAAAAAACATGGTGGGGTATTTCAAATCCTAGGTGATAAAGGAGCCTGTTCCTCTGCCATGCCTCCTCATCCTCAGCCTCAGCAGGATGTGCCCAAGCCTTTTGAGGAACCCCAGGTTCCTGCTTCTGATGATGGATAGTTCAATTACAGTTACAATTACAATTTGGGTATGTTAGCAGTCTTAATAGTATTTTACAGTCATAGTTTAGATGTCTCAAGTAGTATAGAGAAGACAAACTTTTATAGACAATTATTTTTTCATTTTTGATAGTTGGCTTGGTTTCCCTCTAGGAAGGCTAGCAGTATGGTTGGATAAAGATAGACATCCATCTCACATGGACACATTTTTATTGATGTACATTTTGTCAAAATATAAATAAAAAACACCCTACTTACTTACCAATTTTTTTTTTAATAGATGTTTGGTTATTTTTTGAATTTTAACGTTTTAGTTGAAGAATAAAGTAGTTATTCTATCAAAATTTGGAGGACTTTTCTAGGGATGAATTTAGTGAAAAAGAAAAAAATGGCATTGCTAAGAGGAAAAATTAGATCTCTATTGAAATTTGACAAAGTCCATGTTACAAGCATGAGTTCTAGACACAAATGTGTATATTCTTAATTAGAGCCATACAAAGAATCAAAGAATTGTATACAAGAAGAACCATGTTTGGAAGAAGACCCAATGTAGAACCTTAGAGAGTTTTTGTTTATTGGCATATGTACATGTTTCAAAAGAGACT
>JASDQU010099259.1:0-20268 GCA_032191745.1 Picea mariana
TGACATTGGGTTAATTAAGGGTTGTGAGTATATGTTGGCATATCAAAAATTAATTGTGGAATTTGTAAGTATAATCTATGTTGTTTTACTTCTATCATTTTATAATTAATGAAACAAAAATAATACTTTATATTAAATCTATGGTTTATTATGGGGTATAAAACTTGCTGGAAACAAAGTATGGAACTGAGCCAACAAAAGAATTGTTGAAACAAGGGATGAGATTTGATTTTGAACATATGTGTATGATTCAAGAGTGAATTCTTACTTTGCAGGTACACCGCTTTTCAATTTACCTTCAAGTATATTATTTATTTCAATTTTCATTATTCTCACCAATGTAGATAGACTCATTACCGTTTATTTTTATGTGTGCAACTCAAGCACTAACAACAGTTCCAGTGAATAATGATGACCAATATATTTGGATATCAATGCAATCTGCAATTGTATTTTTTGAAATAATTGTCTGTGAAAATCATACATTTTTGTTTAATGTAATGGACATAGTGTCCCAATTGAAAGACAAGGGATTACCGATAAGTGTCCCATTTTGTATGACAAAGACCCTCTTATTCATATAATAAAATATGTTTTAATTTATTCTATTGCATTGTCCAATGTCGATGTGAAATGTTACATCACTGAGTAAATATATGGGTGACTAAATATTATAACGAAGAGATGAAAAATCTAATGATATAACAAATTAATCCAAACATCATATCCAAAACCACTAATCAAAATATAAGATATATGTAAATTTTTTGATAAATAATGGAATTAAAAAATAACAATAATTGCACTATCACAGGTCGATGTTTCTCGGTTTATTTTAATTATTAATCTCGTCGGTGCATTTAATATTAAAACTCACTGGTGTATTTTATATGAATTGTGCACCAATGATTTTATGTGATCAATTAGCACTGGTTTCAATATTTATTTAATACCACAAAATTATATTAAAAAATTGGCCTTTGGTGCGTTAAGCATATACAAAGCACCAATGCCTTTGTGTTATTAATAAGCACCGATGCTTTAGGATTATTAATAAGAATTGCTGCGTTTCTGTTATTAATACGCACCGATGCTATTGTGTTATTGATAAGCACTGACACTTGTTTGTTACTAAAAAGTATTGGTGCTTTCTATATTTAATGCACCGAGGGGGATTTTCGAGGTAATGCATAGGTGCATATTATTTTATGCAACATCGATGCCTTGTTATTAATAACACATAGGTGTGTTCTAAGCAGAAATCCCCGATGCTTAATTATTTTTAACTCTCCTGATGTGTTTTACTGTTAAAGCATCGGTGCTTATAAGACAAACACCCCAGTGCTTAAAAATTTTACTACCCCGATGCTTGAATTTAAGTGTACAACACCGGTGCGGTACGTGTATGTACGTACCGATGCTTGTTACTCATACAAGTGCACCAATTTGTAAACATTCGCTAACACCTCCGGCCGCCCATATTTTTTTAATTATAATCAAGTTGCGTTATAGTATCTGCAAAAACATCTGCCATTGAAAACAAATGTTGTAGCAGAGGTTTTTTTTTTAAAGTTGCGAATTTTGTAACACTAGAAACCTCCGCTAAAAGGTCTTTTCCTTGTAGTGGTAGAAGCTAAAAATTTAAGGACTTCGAAAGGAATTAGATTGGTGAGGGATTTAATTATTGCTCACCTTATATCTATTGATGATATTTTACTCTTTTGTAATGGTACCAAATGGGATGCTCATAAGACAAAATGAATTATGGACTTATATCATTTGGCAACAAGGATGATTGTAAATATAGACAAATCTACCATATCCTTTATGGGAGTAAATTAAGAAGACAAGAGGGTTAGTTTACATATGTTACCCTTCAAGGAAGTTGACTTACAATCTGGTATCAAGTATGTAGGGTTTTGCTTAAAACCAAATGAATACAAAAAAAGAACCAGGGGTAGTTGATCTCAAAAGTAGAAAAGAGACTCTCTCTTTGGTGCAACAAGTGGTTTTTGTTGGGAGGAAGGCTAGTGTCGACTAAATCGGTATTGGAGGAAATTCTTGTGTATTGAGTTTCTTTAACATTCATACCTAAAGGACTTTTAGATAAGATAAGGAAATTGAGCTTCATATTCTTATGGGTTGGATCTAGTGAGATGAAGAGCTTTCCTTAGGTATCATGGAAAAAAAATGATGTTCCTAAAGAAATGGGAGGTTGGGGAATTAAGACTATTCATTGTTTTGAAAAAGATTTAGTAGCAAAGTGTATCTAGTGAATTATCGAAAGAGTGTTGGGTATGTGTTATATTCTTTGCATGTGTGTGTGTGGGTGCATAAGATTTGACAACTGTGTATGACGATCCCAACTTCCTTTGATTTTTGTGTCGTGTGCACGTGGTGCTTTCCTGGGGGGATCATAGGTTTGCCCCCCCCCTTGGCTATGCCCAACGTTAGATTTTGGGTGGTATCCTGGAGCATACAGGGTTCGGGTAAGTGCCCCGAAAAAAATCTTTTTGGGCGATTTTTCCTATTTTAACGGATTTTCCTATTTTTAGTGGTTTTCTAAATTATTCCCATATTAAGGGATTAGGATTTTGGTAGCTATGGAATACCTAAAATATCATATATATTGTATTGTGAATGGTGAAATTAATACAATGAAGAGTTGAAAGGTGCGACACCAAGGAAGAATGGTTTTCTCCTGGTTAAGGGTTTCCCACGTAAATATCTGTGTACTATATGTATGAGTAATTGATTAATTTTTGTTTTTCCTAAGAATCTATATGCATTTATTTACTATACCATTCTCCCACTTATTGTTTTCTTTGCATACAGGGGTTCACATGATTACATAGTCAACAATCCAAGGCAACAATGCCTATTGTTACTCTACACCAAGAGAACTTCTTTGTGCTCATAGACTTTGTCAATGAATCTACAAAATTCTTCAAAGTGTCAACCTTTTCCAGCAACACCTTCTTTTCTTCAACCATATCTCTCACAAAGTGATATTGGACATAAATATGCTTTGTCTTGGAATGATAAAAAGGGTTCTTTGTCAGGAAGATTTCACTCTAACTGTCACAATCTAATCTCATTGCTTTTTGTACCAACCCACCTGAACACAATCACTGTAACCATACTACTTCCTTACTTGCATGAGTGGATTCCATGTATTCAGCTTCTGTAGTTGAGAGTGCCATTACAGCCTGTCTTTTGCTCATCCAACTGATTTCTCCTCCAAATAGGTTAAACACATACCCACTTGTAGATATTCTGTGATCCATAACTCTAGCTCAATTTGCATCAACATACCCATGTATTTTCAACACTCTGTCCAATCCTGTTCTTCCTTGGTAGCACAATTCATAACTGGCAGTGCTATGCAAATACTTGAAGACCCTCTTCACTGTTGTCCAATGCTCCTTCCCTGGTTTTGACATATACCTGCTCAAAACTCCCACTGCATGTGCAATGTCTAGTCTAGTACAAACCATTGCATACATCAAACTGCCAACTGCACTGGCATATGAAACATGGGACATGTCCTCTTCTTCTTCCTATGTCTTGGGACACTAATCTGTAGATAAATTTACACCTATAGGAATAGGAACTTTGACCAGTTTACTTCCATGCATATTAAACCTCTGCAATATCGTCTCAACACATTTTCTCTTATTCAACCAGAGTTTCCTGTTTGCATGATCTCTTTTAATCTCCATTCCCATAATGAAGTTAACAACACCGAGATCCTTCATGTCAAATTTGGAGGATAGCTATGATTTCACCTCCTTTATAACATCCATGTTATTTCCTACCAACATGTCAAAAACATACAACACTACATAAATGAAGTGATTACCAACCTGCTTGGAATATACACAGTGATCAACCCTGCATCTCACAAATCCCAATCCAAGGATGTATGTGTCAAAGTTTTGGTACCACATCCTAGGTGATTTCTTTAGACCATATAGTGACTTCTTTAGCTTACATACCAACTCTTTCTTTCTCTTCACTACAAATCCTTCTAGCTGCTTCATGTAGATTTCTTCTTCAACATCCCCATGTAGAAATGATGTCTTCACATCCATCTATTCCACTTCAAGATAAAAATAAGAAACAATAGATAAAAGAAATATAATAGAAGTTAACTTGGCAACATGGGAAAAAATCTCACCAAATTCAATTCCGTCTACTTGGGAATAACCTTTTGCTACTAACCGAGATTTGTATTTATCCACTTTTCCTTCTGCATTAAACTTCTTAAACAACCATTTTCTACCAACATATTTTCTTCCAGCTGACAACTCAACTAGATCCCATGCCTCATTCTTATCCAAGGCATCCATTTATTCAACCATGGCCTTCTTCCAGAGTTTACTATCCTCTAAATTCATTGCTTCCCTGACAATTTTTGGATCATCATCAGTAATAGATAAAACAAAATTAGAACGAAAATCAGGTGGACTATACCTTTCTGGTTTCCTTCTTTACCTCACTGATCTCCTCAATACTGAGGTATGAGGTTCTTCTTCTTCTTTTTCTTCATCTTCTTTAGTTGATTCATATTTTGGATCATCCAACTCAAACTCTATTTTCTCAGGTTCTTCTTACCTTGGTAGGAGTTATTTTTTGGGAACATCTTTCACCTCTCTAAAAATAACATCCCAACTGTAAATAGTCTTTCTTAGTTTATGGGTTCCAAAGCTTATAACCTTTCACACCATCTTTATAACCAATAAAGATACACTTTTCAACTTTATTATCCAACTTACTCCTATTTTCCTTTGGAACATGTACATACGCATCACAACCAAACATTATGAGATGTTCAAGAGAGGATTTCTTACCAGTCCATACCTTGTGTGGAGTTTTATCATATAGTGATGATGAGGGTGATCGATTGACCAGGTAACATGTTGTACCCACTGCCTCTGCCTAGAATTCATGTCCTAACTCGACACCCCTAAGCATGCTACTTTCTTTTTCCATTAGTGTCTTGTTCATCCTTTCTGCAACTCCATTCTGTTGAGGTGTGTATGGAGTAGTCATTTTCCTTTATATACCACACTTCTTACATAATTCTTTAAATTCATTTCCGCAGAATTATCCACCATTATCTGTCCTCAATACCTTTATTTTCTTCTCTGTTTGATTTTCTACCAGAGCCTTAAACTCTTTAAATTTATCAAATACCTCAGATTTATTTCTAAGAAAATAAATTCACATGTTCCTTGAGAAATCATTTATGAATGAAACATAATACATAGATTTTCCTAGTGATGGAACAAGCACAGGTCCAAACACATCACTATGTATCAACTCTAAGATCCCCTTTTCTCTTGTAGCACCAGATGAGAATATTACTCGATTATGTTTACCATATATGAAATGTTCACAAAAATCAAAATCGAGAGTGCAATTAGACATACTGTCAACCATACCTTTATCGTGTAGTGTTCGAAGGCCTTTTTCTCCAATATGCCCCAGTCTTTGATGCCACAACATGGCCGTATTTCCAGGGAAAATATTGGTCTTGTCTTTTTTATTTATCTACTTAGGGACAATAGAACTATTACACCCATTAGTATAAGTTCTTCCCAACAACTTGTACAGATTTCCATAGTGAACTCCCCTCACCAACACTATTGCTCCTCATACCATCTTGCAAGTGCCCTTTCCCAATATAGTATCCACACCTGCATCATCCAACTTGCTTACAGATATTAGGATCCTGGCTAGTTTTAGAATGTGCAGAATTCTAGGGAGAGTTATAATCATTCCATGTTTTAGCAATAACTTAACCCTTCCACGACCCATGATTTTGACTATCGAGTCATCTCCTAGGAATACATCACCACCATCGTGTTTTTCATATTCACATAATCACTCCCTGTGAGGAGTCATATGATATGACGCACCTGATTCGATCAACCATACACCATGGTTTGCATGTGTACCTATAGATGCCAAGTAAACATCACCTTCTTATTTAGTGGAGGTTTTTGCCTCTTTGGAAGAGGTATTATTGGATCTCTTTGGTTTATCAAACTTCTTAGACTTGCAATATTTCTTATAATGCCTTGCTTTACCACACTTCCAAGATTTCCTCAAATATTTTCCTGGAGACTTAGATCTACCTGTAGATTTAGATCCCCCCCCTTCCCCTGAAGACTTACCAAGATTCCTGTCTTGGGTACCATCTCTTACAAATAAATCATCTGTGCTCTGACCATCAATGCTTTTCCACCTCATCTCTTCAGACAAAAAGGATGCAACTACATCCTCATACTTCAATGTAGATTGAGTGGTACTACCAATTGATACAACCAGATTATCCTAATATTCTGGCAAAGAACATAACAAAGTAATACACTTATCTTCTTCTAAAATCATAATATTAACAGAGACAAGTTGACTTACCGGAGTATTGAAGGCATTTAGATGTTCTATCACATGTTCTCCATCTTCCATCCTAAGATGATACAACTTCTTTTGAAGAAAAAACTTGTTTACCAGTGACTTTGATTGATACAAATTCCCTAACTTGTCCCATATTTCCTTGGCTGTAGATTCTCTCGAGAAATTCAACAACACCGAATTTTCTAGGTAGAGTCGAATAATACTCCTTGCTCTTCTATCCAACTTCTCCAAATATTCCTTCAACATAGCAGTAGGTTGTCTACTAGTAGTTTGTGTACTAGTTGGTTGTGTATCAGTAGACTGTGTGCCAGTAGACTACGTACCCGTAGGCTGTGTACCAGGATCCACAACAATCCATTGTTCTTTTTCTACAAGAAGGTCCTCCATCTTGAGCTTCCATAGCTCAAAGTTTTTACCATTGAACTTCTCTATCTCGATTCTATAATAGCTCGCCATTCCTCTTTCTACACTCAAATCACCACTACAAAAGCTCCTACTGAACCTAGGTTTATCACAGACCCAAGATAAAATTGATCTATCAAGACCGAGCGAAACCCTCAACAACAAAGGCATCCCCCTGAAGTAAAAAATGAGCTTTGATACCACATGTAAGTTTTAAACCTATGAAGTAAAGCAATGCATACAGATTCTTAAGAAAAACAAAAATTAATCAATGGCTCATACACACAGTACACACAGATTTACACTGGAAACCCTTAACTGGGAGAAAACCAACCTTCCTTGGTGCCACACCTATCAACTCTTCATTGTATTAATTTCTTTTTTGCTTAAGAATATGTATGCATTGATTTACTTCATAGGTTTAAAACTTACAAAGAGGAGGTTTATGGGTAAGAACAATGTGGAAAAAATATATTGCACCCTAATTAGTGGAAGAGTAGCTTCAACCTTCAAAGAAATCATTTAATAATGCTTCTGTAATTTGGAAGGCAATGGTTTTTGGCCTTTCCACTTGTGGGAAGATGGCTTGTATGGAAAGTCATTGTTGGAAATAGAATGAGAATAGTGGAAGACCCTTGGGTGGGGTGTGATGAGAATTCTCAATTGCCAATGAACATGGTGGAATCACTAAGAGAAAGAGGTATTATATATTTACATCAAATAGTTGACCCAATAAAATCCAATATATTCAACCATAAATGGCTACCAACTACAACTTTGGGCTTCATGGCTGATGACGGGAAACTGTGGGAAAATTATTGTCATACTCTAAAAAATAGCCATGTTCAAATAAATGATAAAGAGGATGAACTAATTTGGTCTAGGAATCTTTTAGGAGTTGGTTACACTCCACAATTAGGGTATACAACTCTAAGAGAAGAAGAAGGGGTCCAAGATTTGGATGAGCGGTTCAAAGAGGTCTGGAAATTCAAATGAACTCATAAATCAAGATTTTTACATGTCATTGGTATTTAATAAAAAACTTCCTACATGGGACTTTTTAGAAATAAAGGGATGTGCTCATTTTTCCATATACAATATAGAAATATTTTCACCCAACCATAGGCACAAAGGCCACCCCCAAGCACCTTAACCTTGACAGATAGAATAAATCCAGTAGCAAACCAATAACCAACCAAGGCTAGTGCACCTTTCTCCAAGGTTAGCGCACTAAGCAATAATAACCAGAAAACAAGAAGAAATTCCAAACCATAACCAAGAGAAAGTCCAACCAAAACCAAAATGTCAGTTGCAGCAGCTGCAACTACACTCCCTCTCCAAACTTGCGCACTACTAGTCCTTATGCACTTGTGAGATTGAGAGTGACAAATGAGCTCTAAATTTCTCTATTTATACTGCTCTATCTCACTTGACTGGGATGGCTTCTCTTTCTGGAGGCTAATAACTCAATATTAAATATTCTCTTGAGCTGAATTGTCTCATAGGGTTATTATCAAACGTTTTAGGGCTTCTCTTGCTTCCCGAAATATTCTAGTCTTGTCAAAGGTTACACGTGGAGGTTAATACCTCCCGTAAATACCATAATATCAACACTCCCTCCTATCTAGGGAGGTATTAAAGATAATTGTCTTGAGAAAAAACAAACCATTCGATTGGTAACATCATCATAGCCACACAGGCTATCTCATGATCATGTAGATCAACTCACGAGCAACATCATCACTATCAGTATCATCTGATAGCATCAACTACATCATCTCTCGAAGCCATACTCCATCTGAGTAATTGGGAATGATGTTGAATAATTCACTCACTCCAGAGAGTGATACAAGAACTATTCTTCTAATCCGGACATATGTCCTAGAAAAATAACTGTTCCAACAGATGTTGGAAGCAAAGCCATGGGATGAAAGAACTATTCTTCTAATCCAGACATACGTCCTAGAAGAATGACTATCGTGGACCATTTTCCCTCTGGCCACTACTGTGAACTTAAGGAAAAATTCTGTCATGTACCAATATCTCCACTCTGGTCAATAATGTGAACTCAGGGAGATGAACCATTCTTCTAATCCAGATATCTGTCCTAGAAGAATAGTTGTCCATGGTATATCAACAATTTTTTAACTTGGACCATTCTCCAAAGGGAAAATTTTTGTCCACCAGTAATATTTCCTTCCTGGACCATTCTCCACCTGGAGAATGTTTGTCCATCAGCACACTGACTATCCATCTAGTTGGCAATCATCTCCAACACTAGTGGTAGTCTTCATGGCAATCAGAACAATGTCATTCAATAAAACAAAATTGTTTCTATCCATAGTAGTACACAACTACTCTCTAGTGGTACACAACCACACCTAGTATCACACAACTACTAAATAGTGACACATAGTCACAACCAGTGGAACACATCCACCATAGTAGCATACATATACTTTCTAGAGACATAGAGTCTCCACAACAATCATATCATATGATATCAACCTGTATAACAATATCATGCTACAAACTGAGTCACCTGGGAAATTCTCACACTCACATCTGTGCGATATGGAAGAGCATCTTCCCTCATAAAGTAAAACATCATCCATGGGCTATCTAGACTATTCTTCCAAGCATAGAAGAATAATTGTCCCTGATTTATGAGCTCAGACCATTCACCTAACTAGGCCATTCCTCCAGCACTAATCATAGTGCAACTTGGAGAGAATGAGTCTGCCTTAGGGAATGCATGTCCCTGATTGTTGAACCTAGACCATTCACCTAACTGGGCCATTCTTTTGGCACTAATCACAATGCAACCTAGAGAGAATGAGTCTTCCCTAGGGAATGACTGTCTGGACCAATTCCTATGGAAATGACTATCCTGCACCAACCTGCAAAATATACCATTCTTCGAAACTTCTCACAATTGTGAACTTCAAAAGAATGATTTCCCTATGAGGTGAACAATTCTATTTGATCACTACTCAGAGTGATTTCCACGAAGAATGACTATCCTAGACCATTCCCCCACATTGGCCACAAGGGGAATCACTATCTATGGTACATCAACAATCTATCAGACCATTTTCATTACGAAAATGTTTTTCCGATCTGGACCATTTTCTGAACTGGGAAAGTCCCGTCTGTCAGAAATATTGGGCCACTTTCTGGACTGGAAGGTGACTTCCCAACCTAGACAATTTTTTGAACTAGAAAATGATTGCCCATAAATCAATAACATATTAGTGATCCCTCCCAACCTGGGAGTAATATCTTCCTTTTTCAATAAGGAAGTCGTCTCCACGAGCCCTATCTTGTCCCTTAAGTATGTAATTTTATTTTAGTTTTTTATCTTGCACAGAGGATTTACCAAAATATTTGTTATCTTCTCATCTATGGAGATATACTAGAGAACCACTTCTCCCCTATGGAATTTATCACAGAGAATATAAATTCTTGATCTCAATGTGCTTCGACCTATCATGGAACATTGGGTTCTCTGAAATCTTAACATATCTATGATCATCACAATATATATCATGGTTGAATGCAACACCTGATCAGACAGTCCAGAAACTAACTTAAAAAGCCACACTGCTTCCGACATTGTACAAGCATCACAAACTGTAATACACTCTGTTTATACAATGATGAGTGCAACAGACTTATGTTTCCTGCTAGCCCATAACATCATGGCAAAGCTCAAACTGAAACATATCCAAGTAGCACTTCTTTTGTCATTTACACCCCTTGCCCAATATGAATCAATAAATCCATGTATATTTATATCATAACTCAAACATCCCACAAGGAAAATATCCGGATGAGTATTCTCCAAATACATTAACGATCCAATCAATTGTCAATACAGAGATGGGTCTACTGGATAAGAGTCTCTCAACTTCTTCAAATCTGTCATCATGGGAATTTTCCATGGATTTTCAATCCATCATCCCGATCTTATGAAGAACCATTTCAATATACTTCCTCTGTCATAGGAAGTTTTCACCATGCTTTTGCTGTACATGGGAGGCTCTGCACCAATTTTGCTTGAATCCATACAAGGTCTTCTCCCATCTGCATACAAGGGTCTCTTTCTGGTATACATCAAAACCTTGAGGTTTCTATACATACAATTCTTCTTCAATTACTCCGTTGAGAAGAACAATATTTACATTCATCTGATGTAAACTCCAACCCATGGATACCGCAAGAGATATAATGGCTCAAGTAGAGGTATATCTGGTTACTAGAACAAGCTATCATCGTAGTCTTCTCCCTCCTACTGGGAGAACCCTCTAGCCCTGAGTCTCCCCTTGTATATATCAATGCTTAAGTATTTTTCACAATTTCTCACATACATTGTTCTTCATCACAACTTCCATCCATTCCTTATGCTTGACTTCTTCAATTGTTTTTTCAAACTGGTTCAATTGGTTGTTTTGACTTTTATTTTTTTCTTGGAATCTTCATGTTCTTCCTCAAGTTTATCTTCAATGTTGGATTCCATGGAATATTATATAGATTACATGCCCTTATTTCCTGAAGGCTCCAACCTTCCGCCATAGGAACATAAATGTAGATGGACAACCAAGGATATTCAAGGATTCTTTTCGAAGAGGACTTCTTCTAGAGTCAAACTGAACACATGCTGCTTATCATGGCTATTAATTCCAATGAATAAAATGGATAGATACTTCATGGTATTCACATATTCTTTAATGTATCATATCATTGGGGATTAGATCACTCCTAATCCTGGCTTCATGCTTGAATGAGAAATATGCATGTTCTTCTTTTGGAATTCTGTGATCATCTCCCTCCATCTGAGAGAGTCCATGCTTCTGTCTGTTGCATCTCTCTTTGCTTTCTACAAAGTGTCACAAGCCTGTTATGGTTTCCTTTTGATTTATGAATTCCTTCAAGTCTGACTCCTCTAAGTCTCTTTAAGTTTGTTTCTATCTATTCTGATTGCTTCCCATCTAGCAATTGTGTCATCCTTATAAACTTCTTCTATAAAAAATTCTGCAAGGATTGTTCATCAAACATATTTCACAAGGGTGCCTGCCCGGAACAAGAACAACAAGAACAAACATGAATATCTGTCTAGAGGAGATGTTAGTTCAAATTGCAAACAAGTAAAATGAGCATCTATATCAATAGTATTCATATGTAGTTGAGTATTCATTGCACCTAGCAATAATATAATCTTTCAAAGACTGCTTTCACAATTTGTAATGTAGTAACTATCACCTTTGATATACACACATTTGAAGCTTAACAATTTAATCAAACCTGGAACCTTAAGCCTTAACTTCTATGGAGGGTGCACTTGTTCTTCTAAATGCATTGAATCCAAGATTACAGCTTTGGACAAGATCTCTAGTACTTTCCCTGCAAACACACTAATGTTTTTCTAGATGATATAACTTAGACAACATATACAAGTGCATACCTTTGAAACCTTGTAGCATCGTCCAACTTGTCTTCCAATATGAAACTAGATACCATCTTGAGAAGAGACTAGAAACTCAATCAGAGGATTCAATGGTTAGAACAAGCTAGAAACTCTAAAATTTCAACTTTGACCACACAATCAATTTGACTAGAAGTCAACCTTTGACTTTGGCTTTGACCAGTGAAACTTTGACTTTGATTTTGACCAAAGATTCAAACCTAACGCTTTTTCTAGCTGAGAGTACCAAGAGGTGCGCCAAGCTAGGACACACTAGGATGTCAAGGAATTAGGTCAAATGCTTCATCATAAGTGTCCAAACACAAGGGTTAGGGTTTGTTGGAGCTGAATAATCAGAAAACCTAGCTGCAACTGTAACTGGTGCCATAAAGAGCTTAACAAATAACTTCCAAATCTATGTCCCAGTGGTTAGACTATCTGAAGATATCATGGGCCCATAACCTATTAGAAATAAAGAGATGTTCTTGTTTTTCCATATACAATATAGAAACATTTTCACCCAACCATAGGCACAAAGGACACCCAAAAGCACCTTAACCTTGACAGAAAAAATAATTCCGGTAGCAAACCAATAGCCAACAAAGGCTAGCGCACCTTTCTCCAAGGTTAGCACACCGAGCAAGAATAACCAGAAACCAAGAAAAAATTCCAAACCATAACCAAGAGAAATTCCAACCAAAACCAAAATGCCAGTTGAAGCAGCTGCAGTTGTACGCCCTCTCCAAACTTGCGCACCCCTAGTCCTTATGCAGTTGTGAGAGTGAGAGTGACAAATGAGCTCTAGCGCCCTATATTTATACTGCTCTATCTCACTTGAGTGATTCAAATTCTCTTTTTGGAGGCTAATAACTCAATATTAAATATTCTCTTGAGCCGAATTGTCTCCTAGGGTTATTATCCAATGTTTTAGGGTTTCTCTTGCTTCCTAGAATATTCTAGTCTTGTCAAAGGTTACATGTGTAGGTTAATACCTCTTGCAGCTACCATAATATCAAAAGGAATGTTGGAATGGTCCAAGCAGATGCCCATTATGCAAGTCATTTGAGGAAAACATCTCTCATATACTTATTTTGTGTTATTATACTTTGTTAGTGTGGAAGGAGTTAGAGGTGCATTTAGTATTAATTAATGAAGGGAGTTAGTAAAGGTTTCTCTTATACTCTGGTGTGAAAATACTCAAGCCAAACCATTCAAAGCACTGTCTCTCACTGTATATTGGGGAATTTGGTAGGTAAGAAATTCAAGTTTATTTGACGATAAAGTCATCCCTCCTCGGATATGTGCTTCTCAAAAAATATATATCCTTAATATTTTCAAGTAGATACCGGATCCAAAACCTCCTAGATTAATAAGAGAATAATTCATTGAAAAAATAGGAGCACGAGGTTACTTTGATGGAGTTGCTCGGGGGATACCATCTTTGGGTGAACCTGGAGGAATTTATATTGTTATAATTCCACTTTATGGAAATAAAAGTAGGTCTGGGTAGAAGTACAAATAACAGGGAAGAAATAATAACTTTAAAATTGGTCCTAGCATTCGTTGTATAGAAAGGAATTCGAAATTTACAAGTCCACTTGATTTTTGAGCTGGATGGTTCATGGTTTGAATGATCGAACACCTGATATGGATAAGAACCTAGAGAATTGGAAATTATTACCCGTTCAAACTGTATCTGATGATGMTCTATGCTATTAATGGGAATTAGCAATAGCTATTGGAACAAAGGTCAAGTGACATGATCATATGAGCAAGTTTCTAAACTCATAGATGTATTATGTAAATGTATATTCCTATGAACCTGAATGCATGTGAATACAAGATAAAGATAGTTGGAATACGTATGCACTATAGTCAGGGGTAAAATGCTAGATGCATATGGATATGTTGTAATGCATATGGAAATGATTGAGCATGCATCTAACTTGCATGAGGACTTAAAATAGTATACTGTCAATTATGAAATAAAGTGTTATGATTAATAATCGTGGTTGATGATGACTTGTTAACAGTAGGGAAAATTTGACAGTGTGAAGGAATATATTGATGATATTGTTGTACAAAACCTTATGAAGATAAGACAAAGGATCAATGGGATGTTGATCCAGAGTCTAGTAAAGGGAGTGCTTGGGAATTTCCTAGAAGACCACTAGATAAGATAACATCTAGAGAGGGATGATATCCATACAAGTATGGCTTAGTATGCTCAAATAACAGTGAGACAGAATTTAGGAAAGGATTCCCTTGGTAAAGTTCTGCTGACCAAGAATGATTTGAGGTATGAAGAGAGATAGGAATTTGTATCTTGCTACATTGCGTATTGTAGTAATTACCTATTTGTATTTTTTGATTTATGGAATGATTTTGTAGCAGAGGGGAAAGAGTGACCTCTTGTTGGTTGTTGTCTAAAATGGAAAACATATGCTTGAATATGCCTATGAGGCTTGTCACGTGAATGATTGTAATATCTCATTAGGAAGGATTGATATTAAATTAAAATGTCAATGTGTATGAATAGCATGGAAAAAGGAGCAAGCAATGAACTTGCATGTTGGTTTCAATGTGTATTTATGCTTGAGAAGGGATGGCTTGATAAGGCATGGATTGAAATCATTATAGGGTTGCTTGGTATGGCCAAGTAGACTGTGAGGCAATAATAATACTTGTTAGGTGCTTGGGTAATGTTTCAGATACATAGCTAACTTTGTTTTGAAGAGTCTAACTGTTTTGTTCGAATACTAGCTTGAGGGGGTTTGTACTCCATTCCTCAAAGAGAGCTAGTGTAAAATGTTGAAAGATCAAATGAGAAAGAATGCTCTGTTGTTATGAAAAGAGGGAAATCACTAATACATTGGGCCTATTATATCACAATTTGTAGGTTGGGAAAATCCTGACCCAACCACAAAATCAAGTGCTACAACTTGGGAATCCTACACCTAATGTCACTTCAATGTAGGTCCCACACTTAAAGAGTGACTAGGTCGCTCTAGGGAGGCGATCCCTGTGACCTTAGGGGGAATGAGAAGGATGAAGGGAAGTGTAAGGATAATTCCCCCGAAAGGTCAAGTGATTTAATAAATGATTGGTTGAAAATGGAAAGTGAAGAGAGGTAAATGGATACCAAGTAAAGAGATAGTTGACGGTGCACTTGTACCTGCCCGAGACACAAGAAATGACACTTTTCCAACCAAGTATAGTAATGGATAAGAAAGTTAATATTGTTATACTTAAAATACAACAACATACAAGCTATTAAACCAACAATAAATGTTACACTAAAGCTACTTTGAGATATTAGATTGAATAGATAGTTAGTAGGTGAGTTAGGTTAGCAAATAGCTAGGTTTAGGCTAGGAATTGGTCAATGGTTTAGGGCTATCACAAGTCTGAATTTTCTTCCAAAAATTGCAGACCTATGACTGTAGCTAACTAGGGAAATTATCAGCAAATTTAGTGGTCATATGTTAGTGCTAGGTGGCCCAAAAAGTGTGTCGTAGCTAGGAGACTTAGTGACTGAAAATTGGAGGAAAGTTAGGGGCTAGTTAGTGAGATATTAGCAGTTAGGGTTAGGGTTTTCTACAGCCTAATGGATGTCGAAAAAAATTTAGTACAACAATGAGAAATCATGGAAGAAAATGGATTCCCTAAGGGAGGAAAAATCCCCAAGGCATCAAGATCACTATCCAAAAGAGAAATCTTGCAAAGGTTGAAATTTCACATTTGTAGAGGCAATTGTTTTGTATCTTCGATGCAACTTGAAATTGATTAGTGCCTTAAAATATTGGGAAATGGGGTCAAAGAGATGAAGAATATTATCTAAATTCGTGGGGTGTACGCCCTTGTAGGTCCCAAGTATAGCTATACTTCTTAGGGTCATGCCAAGAGGGTATATGCCCTTGTATTTCTCTTGGTAAAAACACCTTGAACAACAATAGACCTTACAAAAGTTAATATTGGATAAAATATTTGACTTGCAATGCACTAGGGGTGTATGCCCTTGTCATTCCTAGGGTTTTGCAAACCAAAGAAAGAATACCTTGAGGGGTGTACACCCTTGTAATTATCCAAAGCAACTTGTGCATAATAATCTCCTTCAAAAAAAGCAAATGAAAATACCTTGGGGAGGGTGTATTCCCTTATACTTCTCCCAAGGGTTTGACAAGTGACAAATTATATAATTCAAAGAAAGATAACTAGACAATAAATTCATATTTCTCTTACCAAATTCATAAGTAGCATTGAACAAACCCTTATCTCCAAGATTTAGACTGTCCACGTGAAAGAGAAAGAGATTCCAATCCTAACACATCACTTTTCCACCAATAGCCAAGAAAAACCAAGACAAGTGAAAAGAGAGAGAGAGAGTGCTCATAGCTAGTGAAAAGTTCAGTCCAATAGCCTCTCACAATGGAGAGTTATGTTTAAATGAGATCTTATGATCTCTTATTTATACAAAATGTCACTAAAGTGACTTGTCCATAAATTAAGGGGTAAACCACAAGACTAGGGGTCAACAACCATAATATTTCCCCCTTTAACAAACTAATATTAAACAATTCATTTAAAGTTTCACTTTTTCACAAATAAACCCTAATTTTACATGGATGTCTACCCTTTAGGGGACGTTTTACCACTTAGAAGAAGTCGTTGGTGTTGGAGAAGCATGGGTAGGCCTCCAAAGGCCACATGTCAAGAATCTAGGAAATCTTCTCATGGTTAATACCTCCTCCTCCTCAACACGTCCATGTGTCAATGAGTGGCTACATAACCACCAATCCCTAGCCCCCTAGATGATGTCAGGCTAGAAAAGGAGACGTTTTGTCTCTCCTAGGAAAAACATTTGGCATGTGGGAGCTAGGATACATTGTCCAAGTCATCTTCAAGGCCTTTCAAGTTTAATATTCTTTATCCGACATGTGGGCCCTTGGCATCCAACCTGTGGGATTGCAGCCCCATGGAATCCCAAGCTAGGCTCGTTCTCCCAAAACTGTCCACCAACTAGGTCCTGCAAAGACAAATGAGCACACCCTCCAAGGATCTCAAGTCATAACATCATGATAAGTGAATCCAATCAACAAATGAGCCACCTAATTATGTGCATCAAAGATAACTATATCAAACAATTAATTTCTCAAAGAAACTATGCAACTTGTCAAGCTTGAATATGGGAGAGTTGACAAGGTGTCCTATTGGGCAGATCTTTTCCTAGGTCAAGGAGAGTTTCCAAGAGATCCCTATCTAAGCCATGTAAAGCGGATGAAGTGGTTGGGGTCAAGACTTAATGGGTAGGGCTCATGACATACAAGGGGTCATAGTGTCTCATTCATGGGTGCCTTTATAGAGGGTGTGTGGTACCTTCGTCCACAATGCACTTTTTTCCAAGCCCATTAATTTCCATTATTTAATTCTTTCATAATTTTAAGGAGAGGTTGAAGGTCACTGCTCTGGCGTGGTGACCAGATAATGGCAATGTCACCCAAAAACACCTAATGGAAATGAGAAGGCTGACTCATGATGTGAACTCCTTTCTCTCAGCCATGCAACTGAGAGCCATTACCCTGGTTTGGTCACCAAATGATGGCAATTTCATACCACTAGATATTCATGGACGTGATAGGTCGACTCATGATGAGACCTCCTATCCTTCAAATAACCTTTTAAGCATTCTTTATTATGTTGTGGGTCCCCTTTACTCAAAGATAAGTGTTTCATTCATTTCTTGGGTGATCCCTGGGTGAAGCATCTGGAAGGTTCATATAAGGCTTTTATATTTTACCCAACATCAATCCCTCTGGGCCTTCAACCCCTTCTTCCCATAGAATGAGGGAGAACCCCTTCTCGGGTCAATACACCCTAAAATCCAAAGAGATAAGGAAATGGAGAGGAATGATGATGGAAAGTGGTAAGTATGGTTAGGAACAATATGATGGCTCTTTAAGGGAGTTCCTAGTAGCAAACCCATCCCCAAGGATAACCACTTACTAGGGAAAAATGTCAACCACCAAGGTGAAGCAGGGAAAATGGCATAATGTCCAAGCATATATCATGAAGTATAGAGCAATCTAAGATACAACATACTCAACTGGCTTAAATATTGAAATGATTCTCACCATACTACTGACTTGTACCTCATGGAGCAAGGCCCAATGCCTTCCGGAAGCCAATTGATGTGGTAGATGCCATATGAAAATATGTGACCATATATGGTGGTGAAAGGGGTTTCCAACTATGCAAAAGGGTATTGTTGGTCATGTAGTCTCTCAACACTCGATATATGCAACCTGAGGGCCTTGAGACATAATATCCTTAGTTATCCATAAAATGGGGATAACATCTGGCTCCTACTTGGGGACATGTGCTCGTCATAGAGTGCATGAGAAACACAACATTTCCTGGTAGACATGTTCCTGAAAGGAAACATCAAACTGTCAAGTGCAGGATGGCCCACTCATCCTTGTTCTCATATGATCATAATAAAAACCAACTAAGCTAGAAAATGAAAATTTTGACATTTTTTCAAAAATTTCTAAGCTAAGCATGAAACCAATATGCAAGTAGTGTAAAATGAAAATGCAATGCAACTAAACTAATTATGAGMAAAMAAAATGAAAGATGAAAGAAAACAATATGATCAGGTGGTTGTATTGGATGTACGATTTCACTTGACACCTTCGGTACTTACCTAGGGTCCCAGGACCCTGAAGATCAAGTACCAAAGGTGTYAGGTGAAATCCTACAACCAGTTCAACCACCTAATCATCGAACGAAGACATTTCCGCCTGTGCTTAATCATGTGAAACAACAAAGATAATTCCAACACATAGTAATTGTGAGCATAAATAGACATATAATCAATCATGAAATAAAACTCAWGGAGATGGGTGGGAGGGAGGAAATCCCGCTTGTTGACGATAAAAATCACARCGAGGATTTTTCCCGCAAARTATTTCTAAAGCCTATTAATTATAAGCTAAATGATATATATAATACTAGTAGGTRGGATCCCCTAGTAGATTGGAGGATTAGATCTGGTTCTTATTTGATGTTGTTAATGTTGTTCGACAATGCTTACAAGTTTGAGCATGATTGATGATCAATGTTTGTTCTATTCGCGACAAATGGATGATGGATAAGGCATGTTATGTTTTGTTTATGTCACTCTAGGCTCTAATGTCATGTCATACTAGATTATGATATCCATTGTACCTTTGCTATTTACTTCTTGATTTATTACTTGTGACACCTGCAAAAGATACATATTAAATAACAACAAATAAGAGAAATTGAAAAGAAATAAAGCAATATGAGCAAAGTCTAAAAGAAAGGAACTATGCTACTATGCTATACAATGTTGCACTATGCATTTGAAGTTAAAGGGAATGGTGTTAGTCCTAACTAACAATGTTAATGGCTATGCGATATATTGATTCATGTGAAGGCACATTTGATATGCATTATGGTATGTTTGGCAATGGTTAATGTGATACATGGTGGCACATTTGGCAAAGTGATAGATGTTAGCATCGATGCATAAATTAATTAGATGGATTAATGGGATGGTTGGACTGTACTAAGGAATTGAATGAGTGGGGGATAGAGGCAATGTGCATTTACTGCACGTCACTCCATACCTCTCCCATTGGGTGTCACCTTAGCTTGGCTATTGTTCAATTGTGTTTCGTTTTGGTTATGCTCCGAGTTTTAGGCAAGGGAAGAACTGCTCAACTAAGCTCGTGTTTTTAAGGCTTCTTGGTTACAGGTATGTCTTTTGCACCATCCATGAACCTACTCTGGTTATGAAATAGATATTGGCTCGGTGATGTATGGGTCTGTTCTTTTCTCGAGACTGGAAACTATGTAAACTTGTGGTGTTTCTCTGGAATAGATTTCTTGTGTGGTTTTCATTGCAATAATGGTTGAAGTCACAATTTCATTGATTATTTTGAGTGCTAGAA
>JASDQU010099261.1:0-21329 GCA_032191745.1 Picea mariana
TATATATCTTTTCCTTTGTGTAATCGAATTTCTTATCGAGTTTTCCCTTGGTTGGAAGATGTTAACAAAATCTTCAATTTACTTAGGATTCGCAGATGGTGTCAGTTGTCATACACAGAACTTGGCTTCTGTTGCTTGGGTCATTTACTCACCTGAGGGTCAACTGGTGTCTTTAGGTGGCATTTGTATAGGGCCATCAACAAATAATGTCGCTGAATATAGCATCGTTATAGAGATTTTACGCAATGCCATTTCACATGGTGTTCAGTCTTTAGAAGTTCTCCTAGACTCCTAGTTAGTAGTATGTCAGTTGGATGACAATTACCATGTGCGAGACCCTACTCTACTCCAATGATTCCTACGGGTATGACTTTTGGAACGACCCTTTGATTTTATTACTTATAATCACATACCTAGAAGTTATAATTATGTATCTAATGCACATGCTAATTATGTTTTATATTGGCATTTTTCACATAACTAAAGTAAAGAAAACACATCCATCAATGTACACATTGTAACATATATAAGTAAAGCCGAAGACCAATTTTTTTGTATTTCATCTCTCCAAAAAATATGGTGTCATAGTAAAAAATGGGGCTCACACCCTCAAAATACATATATGGCCAATAGATATAATGACCATGGAATCTACGCCTATGGTTTCATATGTGTATCATGATAGCATACTATGGTGTTTGCAAGACGTCGTAAGATTCACACCCATGCATGGGGCACAAACACCACTTGCCACTGCATAGCCTCCGACAGATCCTCCACTTGAACCCTAGAAATCCTGTGCGTCAAACGAGACAGGTTCCCCTACACATTTTGTAGCACTCTCTCTGCATCTCCTCTTGCTAGCTCAGCTCCCCGGTTCTTCTATCGATGTTGTGGGAATCCATCTAGTTGTCGTGGATCCACATCTGCGTAACAAAGTAATTGTCAATACTTGATACCACCCAAAAATATTTGCATTTTTTATTCTTTTTGAAAAACACAAAAAAATGAAATATATAAAAACTTTTTGTACCTATATCACCGTAGGCGGAGTTTGGTGGCAAAGGAATATTTGGATCTCCTCTATAGTCGATCCCATCATAAGGGCATTCATCTATGGCTATGATCTATTGATGCCACCAGAAGAAGAACTCATCATTGTAGGGGGTTGGTACCCTACCACCTCCTAACTGCCTCATCACCTTGGTCCACCATGACATGGATGGATCGTGTGGTCCATGTGGAATGATATCCACTCTAGGGCTCAAACTTGGAACCCACTCAAATAAAAAACTACACAAGATAAATGTGAACTCGATGTTCATTTTTCTCCCCAGTTTGCAATATCTAAGTTGGATCTTCATGTTAGCAAGTAGTGAGGTGCGCAAATCATAAACAGTGGGTCGTAAACACTCCACTGCGTAAAACATGAGTGGCCTTGATGCCTGGTGCAACCAGGCTAACCCAGTGATCAGTGTGAGTAAAAGGATGATGTTCTTTAAACTCAGGTTCTCGATCACCCTGATGGGGAGTTGACTTTCTACTTTTTATGTGCCCGCAACATAGTGCATGGAAATGTAGTCCTCTATGTTCATACCACCCCCAGATGACCATGCATTGAGATTCACCACCTTGCCCTGATGAGATAATCTTGTGATGAAATAGATGTCCTCTACTTCCATTCTCAACGGTTTCCCATCGAGATTGAAGGCTTCTATATCTGGATCCCAGACGTTTACTAGCATTTGGAGCAGTCTCACTTGAGCCCTCATTCCTTTGAGAGCCCAAAAATTGTAAAGTCCACACATTTTTAGAGCAAGTTTGGCCTCTGCATCTCTTTCCATTGTTGCATCCACTTCCTCATTCTCTCTTTCTCTCCATTCAAGTACCATCCTGTAAAAGGAGAACCATTTTTTGAGTCAAAATCTTTAAAAAACTTGTTTGTGGACTTGTACATGGGATGTAATGTTAACAGTTGCGTCTAGGGCCACATATACATGAGAAGGATTTGATTTTCCCATGTACATGTCTAAATATACGCGGCCCGATGAACTACATCCCACGTACACCCTAATTCATAAGTTGTACCCTCTAAAACTCAAAAAATGAGGACTAATTTGAAATTTTAAACTACCAGAAATGAAGAGGAGGGAAAGAGCATTGTTGGGCTCCAAATATGTCATATTTTCTACCATGTAAAGCCTATATTCATAAGCTATATTCCCATGCTCTTGATACATTCTATAGCCATTATCCCATCACTTACCACTAATTACATCCATTCTACCTTGTGGTTAATTATTGTTGTTTTCTTGCCTTTTTAAGTGATTAAAGATTTGTTTAACATGATTTTATCAATGATGGTTTAATCCTGTGTTTCTATGTCCAAACAATATGTTCCTGCACTGGAAGTCATCCAGTACCCGCACTGGAGGTCATACGGTACCAGAAGGTTCTACACTCAACTAGTACATGCACAGTCATCTGATATGCACACTCCATGTCATTCGGTACCCACACTCCATGTCATCCAGTACTCATCTCGTCTGGTGCCAATTATGTGCTCATCTGGTACCAATGTTGTGCTCGTCCGGTACCAGCATAAACAATCGTCTTGTACCAGATATAGTTCAAAGTTTTGGAAAGCATCTAGAGGAAAATTGGGGACATGGGTTTTGTCCAAAGCGACATTTACATGCATAAACATGAGTAATAATTCAACCAACTCACACATGTGGACCTCCATCTCAGTGGGAATGATTCTGCAAAAATTAGCAAAAATCTCAATCTGCCAACTTGTGGCTCAATTTCCACGTAGATGGCAGCAGATATAGAAATTTTACGAAATGGGTTTTGTCTAGAATATGGAAAATTGAGTAAAACATGAGCACTTTTTAAAATGTGAATTAGTTTGGAAGATATGGGTGGATCGCTAACTTGAATCTGCCCAAATTACATTAAAATCCATATTTTTGGGATTTATGCCTAAAAATGTAAAATTTGAAAATTGAACATTGGGATTCAGTCCTATCCACTCCTCAATGATTCTTCATGTATAAATAAGCCTCATAGGGTTGTGAGAAAGAGCCATTAGTTTCATGAGTTTTTTGTAAGTAAGAGGTTTATTCTTGTGAGAAAGCTTTAAGGAGTTTACTGCCATGTAAAAACAGAGTCTTTGATCAAAATGGAGGATTGATTGTTGTTGGTTTACTGTGTATATTATTCACTTGATTTGATTGTCTTTTAAGAAGGGTTATTCAACATGGGAAGGGCCCGTCATTCTGAGTAATAACCTTCTACCCTCTTTTACTCTCATAGATTAGATTGCTTGTGTTTATTTTTGTATAAATTCGATTTCTAGTTTAGTTTAGTTTAGTTTCAATTTAGTATATTCATATTAGCACATACTTAGGAATGATTCTTTAGTTGGTGTAATAGTGTTTTGTTTCTATAATTTCATTTAACATTGCTTTCTCATTCCACCATTGGATATTGAAGTGTCTCATTACCATTTCATTCATTGACATTCATTTGTAAAATTATGCTTGGAAATCCAATAAAACAATATACAAGAAATTGTTCTAATACCATTGCACCATCTTCTTACATTCTGATTTCTTTTACTGTTTATGATAAATTGTCAAATCCACAATTTGAGTATACATAAATGAGTGCATTTCTAATTGTCCAATCTTGTCATTAATCATATATCCATTCTTCTTTCATGCATTTTCTGTAGAGCACTCTTATCTTTGTTGACACTTGTAACCATTTGAAGAATTGTTCTTGAGATCCAATTTTAGGTTAATTTCACTTATTGGTCATTATTAGTTTCTTTTCATTGTGATTTGGCTTTCCCATAGTTAATTTCATGTCAATTGAATTCATTTATGTTTGCTTGTTTCTTTTATTGCATTTAAGTGCGGATCTGCTATAGGAAATAATCATTGAAGGATAGAAAACCTAAGTAAGCTACTCATGATTAATCACACAAACATCACCATGAGTGCATGAAAGACTGTGATCTAAAGATTTATAGCACTAAGTTATTCCTATGTCTCAGTGATGAATCCTTAGTGTTAATTTCCTATAGTGTGGGTTTGAAGATTGTTTTGTCAAATTTACATTAGGTTAGCCTATGCTTTGATCATGCATTTCCTACGCCTGCACCTTGAAGCTTACGAGCCCCGATTGATAATTAAATGTGGAAATTAATAGTGCATATATTTAGCCCAACATTTTGGCATCATTGTCGGGGAGGTGCTAAAGGGATTAGAGCATATGTAGGTTGCTTTTATTTCTCCAAAGCCTTGAGTGTTCCTTTCATGCAAGTATGGCGTGATTTTAAGTATGACCTAAGGGTGAAGAGAAGACAGTAAGACGTGAGGGAAGATCCCAGACATCCACTTTAGTGGGGTTGCTCCAAAGTTAGGTTGTCCTCTTCCTTTTAGTAGTTAGAATTTGAGTTTTATTAGAATTAGCCATTTTTTTTATATATGAGAAGAGAAGCTAACTTGTGTGAACAAATAATTTGGTGACAACAGGGTCCTAGTAGAACGGTGACACTTTGAGTATATAATTGGTTCCTTACATTTTATTTTAGTTTGCTTCTTTTTTCTTTAGGATTTTAAAAAAAAAATGGGCACTGTAAGAACCCCCCCTACACTAATCCATGTGTGAATTAGGACCCATCAACCAAAAACAAAAACTCAAATATGATCAAGAGTTTGGAAGAAATTTCTCAGATCCTAGCAGCAGCTGGGATCTCTGCCTCTCAAGAAGATAAAATATTGACAGTAGTCAAGAACCTATATGCCTCTCCGGAAGTGATAGAAGAAGAAGAGTTCCATGAGATACATCCAAAAGAATATCTAAAATCCTTTTGTAATCACTCTTTCCAACCTATAGGAGAGACTAAAGAATCATGGACCACATTCTATGGAGAGACACCATTAGAACCTGAGATCGAAGAGTTTTTGATATGCCTTTATGAATATCCTACATGCACTAACGAGACCAGTTATTCGAAAGAAGATGATCTACATGGCATGATAGAGGGAGACATGGAGAGTGGTCTAAATAAGGAAGTGAACCAAGAACACCAAGATTACATTAAGCTATGGTTCTAGATGACTATCAGATTGAAGCACCACTCTCTTCTTCAGAAACTCTTCACATCATCATCAAAGAAGTTGGTTCTTTGTACTCTGGTATACATTAAAGCTTGTCTTTCAAACCCGAGTATGAATGTCTTTCTACACCTATTATGCACATGGTTACATTGGAAATATTCTTACATGTGAAATATAATTTCTTGTTCTTAGATAGGATAGAGTAAAATTTGCATGTTAGTTAACTTAGTTCTAAATAAATGCAACATCTTTTCATGGTTCTTTTCAAATAAATGAAATGAGATGAAGATAATATTGGTGATATAACATCAAAAACAAAAACAACTTAAGATATTTCTTCTTATTATTACATACAGATTTATGACTATTAATAATAACAGTTACGCATAAGCCTAATCTTTAAAATATTATGGGGATTTACAAAATCTTTCAAGTCTTCATAATGATACCCATAGGTAACTTGTACATCCTATTTCCCTATCAGAACTTGTTATTCAAGCATTCTTATCAAATAGTATGTAACGACCCCAATCGTTATGACTACAAGCGAAGCAGGAAGTGCAAATTACTTTTTTGTTTTAGGCAAGAAGGCAATGATGAAAAATAGTTGAACCCCACAACTTGATGATGAACACAAGCACACAGATCAGGAAACAGACAACTATGACTACATGCACTATCAGAAAGATAAACTAGGTGGAACATGCGTAAATAAAGAGATAGAAATGACTACCCACCTGACACAAACATGACAACACCTACAAGACTAACGAAAACATACACAATCCCAACACAATGGCCTCAATGACCAGTCACTAGAACCTCTATGGTGCACAAACCCAACGCATGAAGGTGTTACAACCCAAGCGCCAACAACAAACTTACAATGATGAAAAAAACCCACAATGAGAAGCACCAACTCTGGCCAATTTATCATTCACCTGTATCCAATAGGGTGCCCCATGATACCCTCATCAGGAATCATGTTGTCCCCAGGTGATAGGTGCGACAATAACCCTGATGCAACATAACCTATCTGGACCAAGGACTCAAGATAAAACCAACGCGCTAGGAGCCAAAATAACTGACAAGAAGACTATACCCACACCCCCAAGCAACAAGTTGACAAGATACAAGATGACGTCATTCAAAAAGAAAAAAAAGGGGGTGCAAGCTAATACATGAATTCGCCAACAAACCAAAACCATTAACTGTTAAGAAATATGTCTAAGTGCGAAGGAGAGAATGGTTACCAAGCTACTATGGTCATAAATGTTATCATAAGGTGAACTAAGTTAGGCACTAAACAACATCAAGAAACGTTGATTAACAATTTTATCATTAAAAAGACTATTCAAGCACATAGTAACCGACCAATCTAATAATAGAAATGCAACATTCTTCAAGTAATGACATACCCTTCCATTTAAAAGGGGGTTTTATTAATTCACTTAATCAACCACTTTTACCTTTCTATTCGACACTAAACAAGGAATCCATAAGCCCTAGAATGTAAAACTTCTAAAGAATTTATCATTTAATCATAAATTAAGACTAGACATTAATCGATAAGGATTCCCAATCTTTAATCAAGGAATATTTTTTCTTAAATTCTAAGTTAAAAATACACTACCCAATATAACATTATGAAGAACAGATTATCTACTAATTAGGAATCATCATTATCAATGTATGTATTAAGTGTATAACATCACTAACTAATATTGATATCTGAAACTGATATCTATCGATATATGATAATGGTATCACCATTTATAATGATATCTAATAATGAAATAATGCTAGATCGTTGTGATAACAAGAAATAGTTGTATGAGGTGGCCATGTAAATATAAAATAGGAAATAAAAAGTTTTGTTGTAAACATCTACTTCACGCATTATATAATGAATCTTTGTCATGAGTTGAGTATTCATTCTTTGTCACACATTCACCATAAATCGCCTCCACTAAAAATCGCTACAATTTTTGCTATTAAAATATAGTGGTCCAGCCCATTCTGGAATCACGAAATATCATTGATTACTGTCTAAAAAAAAAATGCAACCATAAAATGCAGTCATATAACACATTGACTATTCAATCAAGGGTTCGCTACTAGTCGCTACCAATGAAACGCTACCAGATAATCATTGAGTAAAAAAAAAACATGCTACCATAACACATCATTGGGTATTAATGTTATCATGACAGCTCGTATTGTCTTTTTGAAGTCGAAAAATCATAGAGGAACATTTGAACAATTATCCTTGTCATTTGCTATTGGAGTTGAATTAAATTAGCATTAAAATCCTATGAATCCCTTATAACAATTAAACCTTCTCCAACTCTATTAATATGGAAATGACATATAATTATAAATATTGTTGTAATAACAATTGGCAAACATAGCTATCATAATAATTGCAAATCGTGGTCAAAAGTAATGGTAATGGGTGACCATAAAAAGGGTAAATCATAGTCAATACAACCTATAAAATTGTGGTTAGTATAACCAGTAAAACACAATCAATACAACATATAAATTCATGGTCAGTAGCAAGTAAAACACATTCAATACAACATGTAAAATCGTTGGTTTAAATTACACTATCAACAACATATCACAGTGAAAAAGAGAATCGTTGTTTAAAGGGAATGATGGATGAGATATTGTTGTCACATAAATCATAGGTATACAACAACGGATTTCACTGGAAAAGGGTTCACTAAAAACGCAGGTGTAAATAACGGATTTCGCTGGCATAAGAAAATTGATAACGTTGCCATAAAAATAAAATGCAGATATATAATCAACTGATAACGCAGACAAAAAATAATAATTGATAATGCTATCGGACTGAAATAAATTTGCAGTCTATAATGGTAAATTCACGGTCTAAATCATGGAAAAGCCACAGTCCAATAAGAGGGTAAATCGCTGATTGTAAAATGGTAAATCGGGGTCAAAGTAGATGGTAAAATGTTGTTGGTAAAATGGTAAAACGCAGAGTTAAAAAAAAATGCAAAGGGTATTAAGCGGTTTGCGGAGAGGAATGGTAACAATAGCATAATTACTCAATCACAATAAGGTGCAACGACAATCAATCAATGAAGAATAATCAATAGGGGTAGATAGCTGGGAAAAAACATCATTCGCTCGTCATCCACGCACAGAAAAGCAGGGCATTAGAATCTATAGGTCATATGCACCGAAGTGACAACCATTGATTCATCTCTTGGCCGAATGCTTAGTCATGGACGAATGATATAGAGATGAGGACGAAATATAAAGCACAAACTCTTCATAATAATCAATTAAAAAAACAAGACAGTCATAGCAATCAGGGATCAGTTTCCAAGGAAATCAATTCAATGTAATGAGCGTAAAGCTATGATGACTTTAAGTTCTCGATTAAAACGCTGAGAACAACACATTTTTCTTTTACACAATAGAAGTACAATAATGGAAGCACAAGAACAATACTAAACTACCATTCAAATAAAAGCATGCGTACCATAGCCCAAAGTGACAGCTCTGAGTCATTGTCCCGCACGCTCCATCCTGCTCCCACTTGCCGACCGATGTGACTTCACTGGTACCTCCCAGCCAACGCTAGGGGTACTCTTCTTCCCCCTTATCCCCTCGAGCCACAAAGGGGCCATGCACACTATACTAGAGAAAAAATAGCTCCTATCTCTCCTGACAAGGCCGAGCTACCACTCGTCACCGAGATGGGTATCCTAACTCCCACAAGATAAGTCAGTCAAGTAAAAAATTAAGCAGTGTAATGTTACGCACCCAAGAAGATATCCATACTCCCCTCCTCCATGATTTTTTATAGAGTTTCTAAGTGATTTCTTTCCCAAATTCCAATTTAATTTATTTTTCGTTAATTTAATTCAGAAAAATCTCCCTCGTACACATGTCACCCATCCCCTTAGTTGAACCAAAAATTAAATTCATTATTTATTTAATTACTCCTATTTCCCTCTCCCACCTAAAAGTATTCCTAAAATTGCTCCTAGGTGTCCCCATATTCCCTTACACATTTGAATGACTTACACCCTTACTAAATTCCTAGTTGAGTTCATATTTAGAAATTTCTTAAAGGCAAGATTCCTTACTAAGTTAGTCATTTTGTTTTTTCCTTATGTTTCTCTTTTTCTTTATGTTTCCCTTTTTTCCCTTAGTTTCCTATTTCTTTTAAGTTTCTCTCTTTTCCCCTTTTTATCTAAAACTCAAATTAGCAAGTGTAGAAAAATTACCTTTTACCCCTTTTTTCTTTTTAATTAATAAATTTTAATTAGCATAAGTAGAAAAACAATCAATTCCCTTTTAAAATTTTAATCCCTCAATATAATTGATTTTAATAAATTAATTGAATTTCTTACCCCCTTCTCGTCACATTTAATTATGATTATATTATATATTTTTCTTTCCATAAGTATCACTTAGACCTAGATTTTAAATTCCTAGGTTGGGCGACATTATTATTAGGGAAAATGTTTTTAAATCTTACTTAACACATCATTCGTTCTAAGGTCGTCTAGGTTTATTCACTTACCAGTTAAAAATGTGACCTGCCCTTCAGGACACACTATGTGCTCCAAGGGTGCCACTTGCCACTTTTCATTTTCCTTGCATGATGTGCCCTTCAGGACGCACTATGTGCTCCAAGGGTTCCACTCACCTCTTTCCATTTTCCTTGCGCGACGTGCCCTTCAAGACACACTACATTCTCCAAGGGTGCCACTCACCCCTTGACTGACTTGGTAGACATCAAAAACCCCTGGAGTCAATACTTTTCCAGGTGATCTCATGGGAGACTAAGGGCCTCTAAGGAATAAGACCCCTTCTTTATTGCGTGCCTCTTAGAATCATTGTGAGTGATTGTCGCAGTCTGCCCTCATGGCATCGTGGATCTTCTCGAACTAGGTAATCATTAACCTACAGTTTGAGCCACGACGGGAGTGCTAGTAGGATGTGGTAGGGCTATTGGCCACACCTCTCCCTCAACGTCTCTGGTTTTCGTGTGTGACCCCTCTACTCCACATGTTAGCCTGCATCATCAACCAATCATGTCATAAATAAAATCAATCATCATAACATCTAATCAGATGTGCATATGTCATATTGACAACAATCGAACCCCAATAGTTCACTCCCTAACTCGATCTGGAGTCCAAGGGGTTTCATCGATGCCTTTGCATCCTCGAGGCCCAAGTCCTACACACTTAGGAGAACCTAGTCAATAGCACCTGTCTATGTAAATACACAAAACACATATAATCAAATACATAATTCCTCATAATCATAATCAAACGACCAATAGTTTAATAATCTAGATCACTTGCAAGGAAGTTTCCTCAAAGAATAAGTTCGCTCAGTGTGTGCAAGAGCAGGATATTACATACACCCCCTCTTGGTCTAAACTTTGTCCCAAAGTTTCATAGTATATAAGTGCCGAAATAATATGTATCACAGTATCATAATTTTATCTATCAAACAAAAAAGGAAATTGTTGGTGCATATCATATGCATCTTCCTAGGAAGCCGAGTGCGGACTATAGTTGTCCCACTAGACCTTGACCTGATCTACTATTCGACATCGTAGTTTTCGAATGTGATGATCTAGGATGGGGATCAACTTATTTGTGAGTGCCCCCTCATCTGATACCTGCAAGGAAATCATGTCAATAACATGTGTAGGATCACTAATATAATGTCTCAAAACATATACGTGAAAAACATCATGCATACGCCTCAAAGAATCAGGCAAGGCTAGTCGATAGGCCAAAGTCCCCTTCCTCTCCACAATATCGAAGGGTCCCATGAACCTATGAGAGAGTTTATCTCCCTTTCCAAACTTGATCGAACTCTTATGTGTTTTTTCCCGCAAGAAGACTCGATTTCCAACTTCGTAACTGCAGTCGACACGATGCACATCAACATAACTCTTATGTCGATCCTGTGCTTCTTTGATCCTTTTTCTTATTGTTTGCATTTGATCTTCCATTTCTTGGATCGCTTCTGGTCCCACCAGGACCCTATCCTCAATCCAATCACAACTCAAATGTGTCTGACACTATCGCCCGTAAAGAAACTGGAAAGGTGCCATCATAATGGTTCTTTGGTAACTGTTGTTAAATGAGAATTCTACCAGTGGCAAGAATTATTCCCAACTCTTTTGTTGGTCCATCACGTACATGTGCAACATGTATTCCAATATTTGGTTTTCTTGTTTGGTCTGCCCGTCAGTCTCTGGGTGGTACGCAGTACTAAAGTTAGTTTGGGTTCCCAAGGCCTCTTGGAAACTAGTCCAAAATCGTCCAGTAAACACTGATCCTCGATCGAATATAATCCTCTTAGGCACACCATGCAGCCTCACAATCTCACTGATGAAAACTCTAGCTATGTCAGGTGCCTGATACATCGTACACATAAGAATAAAATGAGCACTCTTCATCAAAGTTTCGACTACCACAAAAATCGAGTTCTGTCTCCTTTCTGTTAGGGGAAATCCAACAATGAAATCCATCGAAATGACGTCCCATTTTGATTCTGGAATAGCGTTTGGTAGTAGTAATCCTGCTGGATGTCTATTTTCAGCCTTTACATGCTGACATTCTAGACATCTGGCCACATAGTTGACTATGTCTGCCTTAATTCCTTTCCAGAAGAATAAGGGTTTAAGGTCCGCCCTCATTTTCGTGACTCCCTGATGAGCCATGTACACTGCTCTGTGAGCCTCATTTAGGATCAAACTCCTCAACTCGTCATTCAGTGGTACGTAAATCCGATTTTTAAACCTCATTAATCCATCTTCGTTAAACGTAAATCCTTCCAATCTTGGTAATATCATTGTGTTTTGTCCAATAAAATCCTTGACCTCTTTGTACCAGTCATCGTTGCATTGTAAAGTTAGAATATTTTCACATAGATTTGTCTTAAGTGGAAACACCGAAAAGATTTGTGGTCTTCGACTTAATTCATCTTCCACTCGGTTCATTGTTCCTTTTATGTAAGTAATCTTGACATCGTACACGTTAATCAATTCTGACCAACGTCGTTGTCGCGTGTTTAGGATGCTTTTCATAAAGATGTGTTGTAGTCCATAGTGGTCAGTTTTTAGTTCAAATCTTCATCCAACAAGGTAGTGTCTCCAAAATTTTAAGCCATAAACAATGGCTAACAACTCCAAATTATGCGTCGCATAGTTCTCCTCATGCCTTCTCAATTTCCTCGAGATGTAAGCGATCAATCAACCATCTTGCATCAAGGATCTTCCTAAGCCTTCCTTGGATGCATCACTACATACCAAGAAGTCCACATCCATGTTAGGGACCTTTAGTATCGGTGTTTTTGTCAACATCTCCTTGAGAGTCTGAAATGCCTCCGCGCATTTCTCGGACAAAAAAAACTTCTTGTTCTTCTTCTGCAATTCCGTGATCGGATTTTCTATCTTTGAAAATCCCTCGACAAAGAGTCAATAGTATCCTGCTAAACCCATGAAGCTACACACTTTCGGGTCATTCGTTGGCGTAGGACATTCCATAATAGCCTCGACCTTTGTTGGATCCACGACGATACCTTCGCTGGAGATGACATGCCCTAAGTAGTGAATCTTTGATTGATAAAACGAGCATTTAGAAATTTTTCCATACAATTTGTTCTCTCGCAGACATTGTAGCACCAAGCACAAGTGTTGGTCATGCTCCTCCATCATCTGAGATAAAATCAAAATATCGTCAATGAATACTTGAAAAAACTTTTCCAAGTATTCACGGAACACCCCATTCATCAAACTCATAAATACCCCTTGGGCATTCGTCAATCCAAATGGTAAAACAATAAACTCGTAATGTCCAAACCTCGTCTTAAAGGCGGTCTTAGGGACGTCATCTTTCTTGATCCTTAACTGGTGATACCCTGATCTCAAGTCGATCTTTGAAAACACCGTCGCACCCTTCATTTGATCAAATAGATCATCAATCCTCGGCAATGGATATTGATTCTTAATCGTTACCTTGTTCAATTCACAGTAGTCAATGAAGAGTCTCCAAGACCCATCCTTATTTTGTATGAAAATAACAGGCGCTCCCCACGGTGACACACTTGGACGTATAAGTCCCAGGTCCAACAACTCCTTCAGTTTCATTCTCAACTCCTGTAACTCCGAGGTTGACATACAATAAGGTGTTCTCGCTATTGGTTCAGTCCCCAGTTTTAGGTCTATGGTAAATTCCAATTCCCTCTCTGGTGGCATCCTAGGTAACTCCTCTGGGAAGAGGTCCGCAAACTCTCTCACCATAGGAAGGTGTTCTATACCTTCTACTGCTCCCTTCTCGTTTAACACAAGGATCACATAAATATTACACCCCTTTAGCATGCTCTTTCGTAATTGCAAGGAAGAGATGAACCTCAGGGAAACTCCCTGGTTTCGACCTACAATCATGTGTCTTTGTCCCTCATCATAGATCAAGCTCAACCGTTTCGTCTTACAATTGAGTATCGCCTCATGCGATTCCAAACAATCCCTACCAATCACGATGTCATAAGATCCTAAGATCGTGACGTACAGATTGGCCCTAGTGACAAAATCTCCCAAGGGTACAACCCGTAACCTTTCCTCCAACTTTCTGTTTGGCTCCCAAATCCATCTCTAAAAATTTAAACTCATCATGTTTGACTTCCTTTACCTTAATCCTTTTTAGTGATGCACTAGAAATGAAACTCTCGATAGCACCGGGATATATCAAAATACTAAGGGTCTGGTCAGCGACGGTACCTGACGTCTCGAGCACAGTCGATTGGTGCTCTGTCTGGCGGTTATTCACTGCTGCATGAATCTGTGGGCCTTGCCAAAATCTCCCACGGTAGTGGGTCAAACTGATCCAGATGCTCTAGTCCTCTCCACTGGGAAGTTGCGCTAGTAGTGTGGCTCCCCACATGTCCAACACCCCTTCTTCGTTCCAGTACTCCTGGTACCCAAAGTAGAAGCCAATGACCCACCGACTTGGAATCATGGTCTGCTCTGCTGAACAGGCCTAAACTATTGCAGCTGCAGTTGACACTGCTACTGATGTTGTGGTCCCCGGTAAGGAGTATGTTGTTGAGGTGCTGGTCGCTGAGGTGTAGTGAATGTGGATCCTCTCTAGAAGCCACGTATCCTGGAGTATGTTTGGCTGGTTTTTGATGTTATTGCGCACCAGATGACACCTTCCCTGCTGGTCTCACTGGAGTCCTGCTCTGACCCCTGTTAAGCTCCTCCCCTACTATGAAGGCCTTCTAGACGACATCATGCAAGGTCTACGGCATCAGAATCCTAACCTTTTCATGTATGCTGACATTAAGGCCAAACAAGAACCTGTTGACCTTAAGTTTCTTAGTATTAAGGTGTTGAGCATACCGAAGCAACTCCGTAAAATGGGCCATGTACTCGGGCACCATACAACCACCCTGTCGCAAGGCATTGAATTCGTTGAGTTGACGTTCAATGAATTCCTCTGATAGGTACCTCTCTCGGAATCGTTCCTTGAACAGTTCCCATGACACGTCTTCGACGACCATGTTCAATTGTGGCAGGAACGTCTTCCACCATAGAAGAACGCTCCCCTTCAGTTGAAAGACCATCATGCAGACCTTCATGTTGGAGGTATAGTCGCGAAGTGCAAACCACATCGCCATATTTTCCAACCATGCCATAGTGGCTGCGATGTTCGAGGCACCAAAGAACTCAGGAAATTTGACCTTCTCAAGTTCGTGGTGAATGCTACTAGTATCAACTGGAGCGTGCAGTGGACCCTCAAGGGGTGTCGGTGCCCTGACATCATCTCTGTCCAAATGGTTGATCAATACCTCAGACATTCGATGAAAGGACCTCATCACCCACTGTTATCTTCTCCTGCCCGACCACCTGTTTGTCTCCCTAAGGGTTAGACCCCTCAGGCGTGGATGCTACTAGGGGCGTCACGCCTCCTCCCCTAGCATGTCGTCGTCTACCTCCACGACATCCTCTAACCATGATAACCTGCACGAATACAAGTCAACTTAATTAACAACAATATAATCAATATCACATCAACAAAATTCGTAGTGATCCCAAGTCGCAGTTTGAACCCGCTCTGATACCATATGTAACGACCCCAATCGTTACGACTACAAGCGAAGCAGGAAGTGAAATTTTTTTCTTTGTTTTAGGCAGGAAGGTAATGAAAAAAAATAGTTGAACCCCACAACCTGACGATGAACACAATCACACATATTAGGAAACAAACAACTACGACTCCACGCACTAGCACAAAGATAAATTGGGCAAAACATGCGTAAATCAACAGATAGAAATGACTACCTACCTGAAACAAACATGATAGCACCTACAAGCCTAAGGACAAACTTCCATGATCCTGACACAATGGCCTCAACGGCCAGTCACTAGAACCTCTATGGCGTGCAAACCCAATGCATGAAGGTGTTACAACCCAAGCGCCAACAACAAACTTACCATGATCAACAATACCCACAATGGGAAGCACCGACTCCAACCAATTATCATTGACCTCTATCCAATAGGGCGTGTCATGATCCCCTCATCAAGAATCATGTCATCCCCAGGTGATAGGTGTGACAATAAACCTGACACAACATAACCTATCTGGACCAAGGACTCAAGATAAATCCAACGCACTAGGAGCCAAAATAACTAACAAGAAGAATACACCCACACCCCCAAGCAACAGGTCGACAAGACGCAAGATGACATCATTCAAAAAGAAAAAAAAGGGGGTGCAAGCTAATACATGACTTCGCCAACAAATGAAAACCATTAGCTGTTAAGAAAGATGTATAAGTGTGAAGGAGTGAACTGTTACCAAGACACTATGGTCATAAATGTTATCATAAGGTGAACTAAGTTAGGCACTGAACAACATCAAGAAACACTGATTAACAATTTTATCATTAAAAATACTATTCAAGCACATAGTAACCGACCAATATAATATTAAAAATGCAACATTCTTCAAGTAATGACATACCCTTCCATTTAAAAGGGGGTTTTATTAATTCACTTAATCAACCACTTTTACCTTTCTATTCAACACTAAACAAGGAAGCCATAAACCCTAGAATGTAAAACTTCTAAATAATTTGTCATTTAATCATAAATTAGGACTAGACATTAATCGATAAGGATTCCCAATATTTACTCAAGGAATATTTTTTCCTAACTTCTAAGTTAAAAATACACTACCCAATATAACATTATGAAGAATATATTATCTGCTAATTAGGAATCATCATTATCAATGTATGTATTAAGTGTATAACATCTCTAACTAATATTGATATCTGAAACTGACATCTATCAATATCTGATAATGATATCGCCATTTATAATGATATCTAATAATGAAATAATGCTAGATCGATGTCATAATAAGAAATAGTTGTATGAGGTGGTCGTGTAAATATAAAATAGGAAATAAAAAGTGTTGTTGTAAACATCTACTTCACGCGTTATATAATGAATCTATGTCACAATTTAAGTATTCATTCTCTATCACACATTCACCATAAATCGCCTCCACTAAAAATAGCTATACTTTTTGCTATTAAAATATGGTGGACCAGCCCATTCTAGAATCACGAAATATCATTGATTATTGTCTTTAAAAAAAAAACGCAGCCATAAAACGCACTCATAATAAAGAGCATTCATATAACATGATGACTATTCAATCAAGGGTTCGCGACCAGTCACTACCAATGAAACGCTACCAGATAATCGTTGAGTAAAAAAAAAAACATGCTACCATAACACATCGATGGGTATTAATGCTATCATGACAGTTCGTATTCTCTTTTTGAAGTCAGAAAAGTGTAGAGGAACATTCGAACAATTATCCTCGTCATTTTCTATTGGAGTTGAATTTAATTTGAATTAAATTATGCATTAAAATCCTATGAATCCCTTGTAACAATTAAACCTTCTTCAATTCTATTAATATGGAAATGACATATAATTATAAATATCACTGTCATAACAATTGGCAAACATAGTTGTCATAATAATTGCAAATATTGGTCAAAAGTAATGGTAATGTCTGACCATAAATAGGGTAAATCATAGTCAATACATCATGTAAAATTGTGGTTAGTATAACCAGTAAAATACAGTCAATACAGCATATAAATTCATGGTCAGTAGCAAGTAAAACGCAGTCAATACAACATGTAAAATCGTTGGTTTAAATTACACTATCAACAACATATCACAGTGAAAAACAGAATCATTGTTTAAAGGGAATGATGGATGAGATATCGATGTCACATAAATCATAGGTATACAACAACGGATTTTGCTGGCAAAGGGTTCACTAAAAACGCAGGTGTAAATAACGGATTTTGTTGGCATAAGAAAATTGATAACGCTGCCATAAAAATAAAATGCAGATATATAATCAACTGATAACGCAGACAAAAAATAATAAATGATAACGCTATCACAGTGAAATAAATTTGTAGTCTAGAATGGTAAGTATGTTTTCTAAAGCATGGCAAAGTCGCAGTCCAATAAGGGTAAATCGCTGACTGTAAAATGGTAAATCGAGGTCAAAGTAAATGGTAAAATGCAAAGTTAAAAAAAAAAACGCAGAGGGTATTAAGCAGTTCGCGGAGAGGAATGGTAACAATAGAATAATTACTCAATCACAAGAAGGTGCAACGACAATCAATCAGCCAAGAACAATCAACAGGGGTAGACAGTTTCCCCTTTATGTTTCCCCTTTTTCCCTTAGTTTCCTATTTCTTTTAAGTTTCTCTCTTTTCCCCTTTTTATCTAAAACTCAAATTAGCAAGTGTAGGAAAATTACCTTTTACCCCTTTTTCTTTTTAATTAATAAATGTTAATTAGCATAAGTAGAAAAAAAATCAATTCCCTTTTAAAATTTTAATCCCTCAATATAATTGATTTTAATAAATTAATTGAATTTCTTACCCCCTTCTTGTCACATGTTTAACTATGATTATATTATATTTTTTTTTCCACAAGTATCACTTAGACCTAGATTTTAAATTCCTAGGTTGGGTGACATTTTTATTAGGAAAATGTTTTTAAATCTTACTTGACACATCATTAGTTCTAAGGTCGTCTAGGCTTATTCACTTACGAGTTAAAAATGGAACGTGTCATTAAGGACGCACTACATGCTCCAAGGGTGCCACTCGGGACTTTTCATTTTCCTTGCGTGACGTGCCCTTCAGGATGCACTACATGCTCCAGGGGTGCCACTCACCTCTTTCCATTTTCCTTGCACGATGTGCCCTTCAGGATGCACTACATGATCCAAGGGTGCCACTCGCCTCTTGACTGACTTGGCAGACATCAAAAACCCCTGGAGTCAATTCTCCACCAGGTGATATTGTGGGAGACTAAGGGCCTATAAGGAATAAGGCCCCTGCCTTATTGTGCACCCCTTAGAATCATCGTGAGTGATTGTCGCAGTCTGCCCTCACGGCATCGTGGATCTTTTTGAATTAGTTAATCATTAACCTACAATTCGAACCACGGCGAGAGTGCTAGTAGGTTGTGGCAAAGATGTTTTCCACACCTCTCCCTCAACCTCTTTGGTTGTTGTGCATGGCCCCTCTACTCCACATGTGGGTCTGGTCGGCAACATATCGTCATCCTGCATCATCAACAAATCATGTCAGAAATAAAATCAATCATCATAACATCTAATCATATGTGCATATGGCATATTGACAACAATCAAACCCCAATAGTCCACTCCCTAACTCGATCTGAAGTCCAAGGGGTTTTGTCGATGCCTCTACATCCTCGAGGTCCAAGTACTACACACTCAGGAGAATCCAGTCAATAGCACCTGTCTATGTAAATACACAAAACACATATAATCACATCCATATTGCCTCATAATCATAATCAAATGGCCAATAGTATAATAATCTGGATCACTTGCAAGCAAGTGTCCTCAAAGAATAATCTCGCTCAGTGCGTGCAAGAGCGGGATGTTACATAGTAGCAAGAGAGTGATTGAAAATTCTACTTGTGAGGGAACACAATCTTACATGGAGAAGATGAACTTGGGGACTAGAGGCACCTTTAGGTCATTCTCTCATGGCCTAATCCACCACACATTAAGTAAGTTTGACCATGATATGTCTGTCGACTAATCTCAATACATAAGTCTATTTTTCATGTGAACAATATTTTATGGGAAATCTATAAAATATCTTCCAACTCAATCCCATCCCATCTTGTAAAAAGGTTTTCAAATATGCTTCCCCATTCACCCATGCGAAAGAAATTTATAAATTTTATCTTAAGGGTAAATATTGGGACAAGAGACTTTGATGGAAAATGGGTGTAAGAGGCTNTGGCAGCGGGTATCACCCTATGGTATAACTAGGCAAACCCATCAGGGTATTGAATAGGCTCATGGGCAATGGGGAATTCTTCCTGGGAAGGATATTTATTAGATGTCAAAATTACCCCATTGGAGTACTAAACAGGCTTGTTGGCAATGGGTTCTGATTTTGATGTATTTCATTATGCCTAATCTATATTTGTCCGTATGAACAATATACTTGTGTAAATCCTTAATAAGAAACATGCATGGTTGAATAAAAGACTAATAAAACTCATCTAATTTCCATTTTTGAATTTCCGTAAGATGGTCTTAATACCCCGTCATTCATACCCATAAGTGTAGGAGACTAATAAACTCAAATACGAACTTTATCAATATCACTTGAATGACAGACATTCTCTGAAAAATCAAACAGGGATGATTGGTTTCCTATCGGTTTCTCATTTATTAAAGACCACTTATCTCCTCATGCTCTCTTGTTTAAGGATAAGAGGAAGAATCCCCCATCATAATTTACATGGTTTCTTGAGAATACAACTGTTAATGATTGATGAAATCATATGTAATAAGTAATTTAGGAATTTCCTTTATGTTTGTAATGTTTTAAAATTAATTTCATTTCCAAATTTACAAGCATGGATAAAGTTTAAGTTTTGGTTGTTTCTTTGGCATAACATCAATGTTTATTTCTTCTCTCATAATAATAGTGTTGGTTTAGTTCTTTTAGATTTTTATGTTCTGGTACTACTAGTACAGAAACCAGTAGGTTCCTGTACAAACAATACAGAAATTTAAATATTTTATAAGGGTACTTTTTGCAGGATATTTTGAGCATCTCTTAGCTCTGGCATACTTCATTTCCCTCCTTCAGTCAACATGCACCGGTTCCACATAGTCCACTTTCATCTTGCAACAATTTTTGTGTGCTAATGAGAGTTTGCATGAGGACATGCAAACCAACAATCATGGGGGAGAGAGAGAAATAAAGGATCTTAGGATATCATCATTCATCAGCTCTCTCCTAGATATCTAGCAACTCTCAGTCTTGCTCGGTTTAATCTTCATTTTCAGCCAACATGTACTCCCATTCATCAACCGAAAACGCACATTAAAGAGAAGGTAAAATTTGTTTTAGACTCTTTAATTCATTAAAATTTTTAAGGGAACTTGATGATTAACCACTCCGTACATTTTATCTTTCGTAAACCATTATCATTCAATCTCCCTCTACAATTCATAATAAAATGCATAATAATCTGATAAGGCCATTCGAATGAAAAGAAAAATATTGTGGTACATAAATCCAATGCGACATCTATAGTGTCTTCTCTTTATACATATCATAAAGAATTCACATAAAAATGATGAAGTCATTTTTGCCTAAAAACCACAAATAAACATTGGTTTTAAAGAAAAGCAACATAGTATACAAACACCTAAGTCCATATTCATATTGCCATACCGTCCACCCCTTCATAGCCCATCTATTGTTTGTCCTCAAATTCCATTGCTCTATTGTAAAATAAATCAAGTTAAAAGCCTATGATAATATCAAATGAAAAAGGGAATTGCTCCATAAGAACCAACACCTGCACAAAGAAATTAAGTCACAGAAATCAATGATTAAATAGAGTACAAACTATTTTTGTTTGCATGAGGGCATGCAAACCAACAGGCATGGGGGAGTGTTGGGCTCCAAATATGTCATATTTTCTACCATGGAAAGCCTCCATTCATAATCTATATTCTCGCTCTCTTGATACATTCTATAGCCATTATCCCATCACTTACCACTAATTAC
>JASDQU010099262.1:0-10524 GCA_032191745.1 Picea mariana
CAGTTGAGGGTGGTTAGACATCGTCACCGCCATAATGGGGACGTCCTACGATGAATTAAAAGCACGTCGATTCGTCGATGTAACTGTCAGAAGATCGATCGCGTCTGCCATAAGTTGCACGATTATTCAAAGATTGTGGCTGCAGAGTGTCAGAAGCCATGCAGACGCAAAGCCTTCAGTGCATTTTCTCGATCCTGTTGCTGTTGTTGTTTTGAGTATATGTAGGCATTTTTGTCATTTTTGTAGGAATCAATGGTAGAGATAAGCTCCCGACTGTAAAGTTTTAGCAAATACTCTGGTTTCCTGGTTATGCCTCTGTGTTTGAGATTTCTTGGTTTATAACAAACAGTTCTCTTTCTTTTCCATCTTTGTTTCATCTTTTGTCTGAGGATTCACAGTAGTGCAACTTGTTGCAATAAAGGATTTGTTGTGGCGTTGTCGTGCCCTCTGGTTTTGTATTTGAATGTAAAAGGATTTTGTGTTCGAATGCATTTCTTCTTCAGTCTGTTGCATACCTAATGTTTGTAATAGATCATTGTGCCCTTCTTGCGTAAGTCTTCCACCTACTCACCTTTACTACGACTCAATGTTTGGAGTTTATCAGGACCTCACTCTTTCATGCATGCCTGGTCTGGTTTCTAAGTTGATACGATGCTGTTTTGAGTTTCCCTCCATTTGATCACCTTTTAAAACAAATCGTGACATTAAACTGATGGGCTTCGGGCTCTGCTCCTGCTAGCAATTCAAGAGTGACTTCCGAACGCCAACATTTATGGCGCCGTTGCCGGGGACGAAGTTGAAGATTTTCCCTGGGCAGAACGACAACGACTAACTGATTTCTGAAGGTGCATCAGATTTCTCGAGAGGGAAATAGAGGAGCCATTTTCGAGAGCTCTTCAGGCGAGTGTAAAGGAAAATATCTTGTTTACGCAGATCTTCTGACCTGCGGGTTGAGGGTTACGTGCGTCATCATCACAATTGTTTCTACGATGAAGGTGATCTCCTAGATATATATACTATGGCAAGGGAGAGGAATCTCCATGCTCTACTAAGTACATCTCCTCCCTGCAATCCAATGTGTCCCCCTGAATCCCATTGAACACCTCTGTATGTCTCTATGAACTACCACTCATCACTATATGCCCCTACATACTCATGTGATCTCCTGTATACACCTGCAACATCATGGATCCTTTGTGTACTACTGGGTCATCCTCTACATGAAGATCAACCAATCGTAGAATACAAATGGAAGTTTCCTCATAACTTCCCCTAGCTCTGGAAACCCCATGTGTATGTGTGTACCCAACTATCTCAACACCCCTCATGAAGGGTGGTCCCTGTGACCTATGGACATCCTCCTACGTCTCTGGATTATATCTCTCCATACTCATCAGTGATCTTGGGTACTCCTCATGCTCCTCCCTCAACTGGTGCTCCACTGCTAAACCACCAACATCCTCTTGCAATGTGGTTGAGGGATATATCTGACTCTCTTTAGAAATAGATGTGGTGAATCTCTATCTAATTTTCTCAATGAACTCCTTTGATATGGACTTTGATTCCTGAAGGGTTGTCTATGTGCCTTCCAATAATCTCTGTGCGCTCACCAAATAATGAGTGAGTCGGTCCACCTCAATCCCCTGCTGCCACAGTGCCCTGTGATACATCTCTCCAACCTCCAATAGGTCATTCCTATCCATCAACAACTGCTCGTAGTCTGCCCTTATCACAATCACTCTCTCCTTGATTGTATGGAAGTCATCAATGACAAGTCCCCCATCTGAACTATCTTATTCCATCCATGACCTCCAACAATAACCTGCCATCAATGCATGTGTATCATCAATGCATCTAGTGTCTGCCATGATCATGTCCTCACTGACTCTCAATTGTCCTACCAAGTGTCGTGACTCCTAGTCAAAATCCTGTTGAGGTGATACCTCATGCCTCTTACTGCTAATGTCAACAATGGAATCCGCAACAATACACTCCTAAAAATATAAGGCACAAATCTGCCCATTATCCCCTATGCTACTGATTCCACATGTATGTCACTACACACCATCACCAACTGCGACCCTTATCTGAATCGTACCATATTGTGTATGGGAAGTTGTATCCTCCTGTGCACTCACCCTACTAATATCATTTGTGCCTGGATCCCATACAGATGTGTCCAAACATGTGCTATGGTCATCTCGACCAATAAGGAGTGCATCCTCATCACTGTAGATAGATCCTATGAGTAAATGTCCCAACAAACTGTCGGTCTCCACAACCTGGTCCATCAATGGAATCTCCAAGAGTGGTGACTCATTCTCCTCATACTGATAGGTATGTGTAATTTCAACTATCTCCAAGCCATACCTCTCCTCCTGGGTCTGTAGATCCATTTGTCCCTTGTGTACAATCCCCACACAAGGCTCCTCTACCATATCAAGAATTCCACTGATATCCTCATGTGTCGTGGCTAGCATAGGTGAGTGAGAAGATGAAAAATGTGGCTCTCTCATCATAGAAATCTCATCATCCTCCATACATGACTTCCTAGAATCCATGTCTACACCCATAGGTAGGTCATCCAACCTCCTAATCTCATCATATCTAACTGCCAACATAATTGAATCCTCACAAGTGTCACCACTATGTTGAAGTGTTGAATCCTTAACATTGCCTAATGGGGAAGATGAAGGACATGTGCTATCATCCTGTCCATCCAACTGTCCCTCAAATGTGCAAGAGTCACTAGCCTCTGTCTCGGTCATTTGGTTGAGCTTGTAGTACATGTCTAGCTTTTGTACCCTAGCTGTGGTAGTGCATTTGGACGATCCGTCAAAAGAAGGTATGGTGAGTTTACCAACTTTCCAAATGAAATCTATGTTATGCCCCTGTTGTTGTTGTTTTCCTCCTCTCTGAGGTTCTATGGGATGGTCCATGCCCCTAAGTCCATATTACTCGACCCATCTTATGTCATGATGGAAGTCATGACCCAATGTTGCATACTCCCTCTTGTACTCTACAATGTCTTCGGACTGAGTGGGTAGTCTGTGCGCTAATGGTTTTGGTGTTACTATTGGTGATGCCCTCTGGAAACTAGGAACCATGGTCTGGGATTCCTACTCGAATATGTGTATGTGCAAGTAGGTGTCTAGGGTCTATTGTCTGCCCCCGATTTCCCCTGTGATGCATGTGGGGCTGGTGTTCCTAGGTTGTCCACTATAGCTAATCTATCAGCCAACTATGCTAAAGACTGCATCATGGTCTGTTGACTGACTACCAAATTGTTGAGTATCTACATGAAGGCTGCCTCTGGGTCCATGGGTTCCTTACCAGTTCCCTATGGCCTCTCATATCTATCTCCCCACATCCTCTCTACCTTCTGGGTCACCCACTGAACTCATCGACTTTAGTCATAGGCTAGTAGGACTAAAGCTCTGATACCACTGAAATATCCCTGATCCTGCTGATCAAGATATTTGTTACTAATCTGATGTTTTGTCTCGCAGATCTGATACACTGGGGGTTTCTAGATGCATTTCAGTTGTGTGTTTGAGATATTTATGGTTATTTCATGTGCATGTTGGTTATCTCATGTGCATGTTGCATATTTATGGTTTAAACGATATATAGAGGATGCATGCGGAAGTTTAGAACATCAATTGCCCAATAACATGTATTATGCGACACAAGCATGGAAATACAATAACATACTAGAAGTATAGAGTATAATCATCAACTACATCTCATGGATCGTCACTAGAATACAAGCAAAGTGCATAAAAATACCCGTGATCAGAAGATGAAGGTAGATATTATGCATGCATGGATAGATCGACAAAAATATGCGATTTTGGAGAAGAACTGTAACTGCTACCAGTTGGAAAACTCATCTGGAAGGATAGACCATCGGAATGAGCTGGAAATGGCTCCAATAGAAGCGCCCCGGCCTCTAGACTGAAATGGATGAGTGTCAGATGTCATATCTGGTCTCTGAGGCACTAGATCTGGACCTCCAGGGGCTTTGTACACCTCCTGGGACACTGGATGGGCCCCAAATGATTCCACCAATGGAATATACTGCTATAGGACTCAAAACAATCATCTCACCAAATGCGGAACTCGGTCAGAAGGGTTTCCCCAGATCTTCCCTGATGCTCCATCTACATTCTCAAATGTCTCGCTAGAAGAGATGCACCCTAAATGTCTAGATGATGTTCCCTACAAGATTCCACCATCAGAATCTAATGGAAACTAGCTCAATCTGAGCGCCCTGGCTGGATCTCAACTGGGTTGGAAGGAAACTGCAATCTGAGCTCGGACCTTGTGCAGCTCCACAAACCCTCAATCTGACTTGCGCCCTTACTGGCTGAGTTGCGCACTCTACATTGGATACTCCTTAATATCATAATGAGATACTTGGATGATATCTCTGATGGGCTAGGGCATGTCTCTCAACACCGAAAAAAATCAATGGTGGTGGTTCCTCCAGAAATCCACAAAACAGTAAAGTTGACTCTCTTCCTCCTCTGGGAACTCTCAACATCAAATCATAACAATGCATAATGAATTAGGTTGCTTTACCCTTCCTTTATAGCTTCATGAAACCCTAATTCATTGTTGACCTTTTCCCTCCAAGTGAATTTTACTTTATTTTATTATTCCTTGATTAAATCACTTAATTAATTAATTAATTAATCATTTAACCTCTAAAAAGTGATTTATCCATCCTGATGGCTTCTCCAACCACTAAAAATCACTTCTCATCATCTTATCCTGTAATTATATTCCTCCCGATTCCAATGAGTTATTATAATTAGAGGTTTCTCCAAGCAATATGCCCATTATGACCTTCTTAGTGAATTTAATTAAGATATGACCCATAATAAATCAAAATTATGAAAATCATCGGAATGTAACGGAACCAAAGCTCAGTTGTGCAGAATGGGTCCTAATGATGAACGATACAAGTCAAACCCAATTAAACCCCTCAATATATTCCTAACTCTCTTTCACCCCTATTTGGCTACTCAGGTAAGCATAACACTCTAAAATGTTCTAATGTTATAATGTCCCAAAATGGGGACATTACAGAATCTTCCTATGTAGTTGTAATGGAAATATTTATTTCAATGGGGGCCAATGGATGGAACCTCAAGGACATCTAAAAAGGGTTGTGGCCAATAAATTTGAGGATGGATCTGTTGTAGCTATGTTGAACATAAGGAAGTCTCTCATCCCATGTGCGTGGATGTCTTTAATTGTAAATCCTCAGTATATGAAAAATAGTCATGTTGACTACCTCTATTTTGTCATCATCCTGTGGGTGGAAGGCAGTCAATTTTCATAGCTTGGTGTCCATCATCGACCATAGGCTAGACAATAACGTACTCAACAACCTACTATCTTTATCTGAAATAACATTTTGTGGGAGCCCAAAATGAACCCAAACATGTTCAAATAAGAGCTTAGCAGTGGCCTTAGATGTGATACTCTTCTTCCAAGGTTACAAAACTTCCATATTAGAGAAACAATTAACGACCACAAAGAAACATTCATTACCATGTTTGGTTAAAGGTAGATCAGACATGTAATCCATGGAGATGGACTTCCAAGGCCTATCATGAGTAGAAAGAGGTGTGTATAGCACCTGTTTCTTGATGGCGGGTTTGTAAATGGCACATGAAGTGAAGGATATGATATACTTATAGATATCTTGTCAAAGTTTTGGACAATAAAAATTCTTCTATAGTACTGCTACTATTTTTTCCATGCCAAATTGTCCTCTCAACCGACTATAATGAGATTCCTAAATCATTTGCATGCTCATTTGAAGGAACATATAGATGGCTCAGATGGCATAATAGTCCATCCTAGAGATGAAATTTTGGAACTAATGTGATTGTTCCCAATGTATAATAGGTAGAAACAAAGTCAAAGTATTTTTTGTATAATTTTGGCAACTCGTAGGTCTCATAGCCACAATAGTTAAGAATTATGGTTAATATGACAACTGGAGGTTGGATGAGGCCATATGTAGCATGGTTTCTTCTGTAATTCTTGTACTTGATTTTCAAGTGGAATTGTTGCAGGTACATGGAACACTTTTGATGGCAGTAATTCTGTAACTTTCCTTTTGTCTACGTGAATTGTAGAGTCTTGTTATTAGTGTGGTTTGTCATTTCCTTTCCCAAAATGTAATGCTTCCACCGTCAACATGATTCTACAATGAAGTACATATATTTTTCATAGGTGGGGTATCTGCGAACAACATCAAATTGTGTTTCACTATGATAGGCCATTGGATGCCTTTGTTGAGTGAGGACTGCACTGATAGAATATTCTTCAAACCATCTATCTCAATATCAAATAGTTGTTTTAGGTCTACAAAAATAAAGATTGGTGTTAAGCAATGGAAAATTTTCAAATCCTTGAATTATTTCTGTTGTGACACGACCTAAAGAAACTTTTCCTTGGATCCACCCTTGGTCACTTGGATTAGGGCCCATGTGATATGAGAGAACCCCGGTACAAGCCCACGGTAGAATTTGTTGAGGCCCAAGAATTTTTGTATCTTAGTTAATGTCTTTGGGGATGACCAATCATGGACGACTTGGATCTTAGATGGATCCACATGCATTCCCTAATCATCCACAATGTATCCCAAATATTTAATTATATGCATGCATAAGGAACACTTCTCCAAATTGGAATATAACTTATGTTGTCGCAGGGTTCCCAAGACTTGTTGAGTGTACTTCAAATTTTCCTCCCGAGTTTTTCTAAAGCTAAGGATATCATCCAGATATATGACCACAAAGGATTTTTTGAATGGCCACAATATATCATCCATCATCTACATGAATGTGGTTCGACCATTAGTCAATCTGAAAGGCATGACCAACCACTCGAAGGGACCTTTTTTTAGATTTGAAGCATAGCTTCCATACATCAGTTGCTCAATAGGAACGTGGTTATATCTTGACTTCATATCAATCTTACCAAAAAATTTGTTGTCCTAGAGTTGATCTAAAATATCATCAATCAAAGGAATTGGGTATTGAATTTTGAATATGATCTTTTTCATGGCTCTTTAATCAATAAAAACTCACCATGTCCCATCTTTCTTCTATACCAAAACAATCGGGCTCCCGAAAAGTGAGGAGCTTGGTCTAATGTGGTCCTTCACAACTAGATATTTGATCAGGCATTTGATTTCTTCATTCTCCATAATAGAGCACGTATATATAGGGTTGTTAGGAAGAGGAGAACTAGGTGTCCAATAAATTGAGTTCTTTACCTAAGAGTGCAAAGGCACCCTAGTAGGTGAGACAAATTGTCTTTGTGCTCTTCTACTATCTTGTCCACCTACTTGTATTGTGTAGAGAGACCTCATGTAGATGTTTTGGTGGCTGCAGTGATCTTACGTTCACCTTATGATTATACCATAAAGAGGAAAAATCTCTTGGTCTGAGATACCACCTTTCTGCACTTCTTCTCATAGATCAAAGAGATCTTTGTATTTGGGACTTCCTTCGATACCCTATAGATTTTACCTCCCAAAGTAATAATGAAACTATGGGGCTTAGATTCTTAAAAATAATGACACTTCGACATATATGTTTTTCCTAAAATAACATCACAAACTTCAATGGGGGAAACATCACAAAATACCTCATGTTTGAAGGGTTTTATGCCATAGTGAAGACAACATTGTTTGTTGACCCAAATGTCTTATCCTTGGTTGAGCTAACCGATGGTGTATGGATGAGGGTGTGGCATCCTTATTAGCTTCAACCTCTTGAAGACCTCTTTTGAGATTAAGTTCTTTTGGCTACTATTGTAACCAATGAAATTGAGTAAGGTCCCCTTCACCCACATATATGATTGGAAGAGACACTCACCTTCTTCAAGCTCCTATGGTTCCTCTATATGGACCTTTGTGGTAGAGACAGTCACACTAGGTTTTGCATCAATGATTTTTTTTCATTTATCCGGTTCTGAATTAGATTCAGAGTCAGAATCTAACTCTAAGGATTTTGTCTCGGCCAACAATCATTGTTTAGAGAGACATTCATCAGTGTTTTTCCAAGGGATATTATGGAACTTGCACAACTTTCCAGTTTCCTTCTTCAACTTCTCGTTACCCTTGTTTTTTGTGATTTGGACTGGTTGTCATAGGCCTATCCATGATTTTTCTATATTTTTATTTAGGAGTTAGGGCCACCTTTACTATGATTATGTTGAGATAGGTTTGTAGAAACGAAATCCCAATTATTATTTTTCTTGAACTTTTGATCAAGCTTAAGAACATATGGGTAAGCGGATTCCAGTGAGGAGATATACAAGAGCTCCATATATGTTTGGATGTACCTATGCATGACATTGTGGTACTTAAAAACAAAGTGTCGCTCAAATTATCTGATAACAATTTTTTTTCACAAGGTATGGAAAATGTGGGTTTACTCCAACACCGTCTGGTCTCTTTCCTGATGCAGAGTTCTCCACCTCATGTACTAGTCATCATAGTTTCAAAAAAGGTAGTATTGATCCTTGAGGGAATCAACAAAATCTACCCAAGTGGGTCTAGGTCCTAAAATTATAGACTCATCTCTATCATTTTTCTCATAGTAATTATCCCACCAATATTTGACATGGGCAAGGGACTTGAGGAGCGCAAAGATGATTTTTTGACTATTGGAAAAATTTTGGATAGAGAAATAACCCTCTAGTAGACATAATTTTTTTTCCAAAATGTCAGTGTCTATCTAGCCTTCAAATAAAGGAATATCAAAGTTAACTTGTACCTTAAAGGGCATCACATATCCATAATTATTGTTAGTTGAAGGTACCTATATTATTTTTGGCAACCGTTGAAGGATATGGGTGAAATTCTCCATCATATTGTTCCTCTGTCACGCAAGGGATTCCTCAAGTAATAGTTTGATAGGATCTCTTGCTCTGTCATATCTCTTTTCTTCAACTATGGGAGGCTTCTTGGGCTGGAGGGAGTTTTATTCCTCATCATCAACCAGTTCAAGACCTAACTCTTAGTAGTCTGACCTCATGAGGGACATGCACAGAGAAACAAAAAAGTTCATATTGCTTTGATACCATTGATCTATATTATATTGAGAACAAAATGAAGGTAAAGATATAACAAGGAAACACAAAGACATATTCTTAAAATTGATGTTAAAATTTTTGTGTCTAGATGTGTGGTTTGTCAATAGAATAAGGGAGATACAATCAGGAAACCAAGTCTCCTACAACCATTGGCCATATGAATTCAACGATGGGAACAAGTTTTAATAAATTTTATTATAGGTTTACACAAATATGAAGGAAATACTGGCATCGTGGTAGTAGTGGATTGACTGACAAAGTATACCCATTTTTTCTCTCTTTCTCATCCTTTTAAAGAAAGTACAGTAGCCACAACATTCATAGAAATAATTAAAAAACTACATGGACTCACGAAGATTATTGTAAGTGACATAGATACAATTTTCACTGGAAATTTTTGGGCTGAATTATTTTTTCATTTGGGTGCCCAATTGGCTCGTAACTCATCTTACCATCCCCGATTCAATGAGCTAACTAAGATTGTGAATAAATGTCTAGAAGGATATCTTTGTTGATTTTTTTTCTAATGAATAGGCATAATGGGTGAAGTGATTTCCCTCGACATATTGGTGGTACGACACATCCTTCCATACTTAATAAAAAATGTCCCCATTTATGGAACTTTATGGATATAATCATCCATTCATCACATCACCCTTGAAAGGGGATGCAAAGGTTCAAGCAATGGAGGACCACATAGGGAACAAAAAATAGGTTCTCAAAATATTGAAGGACAACTTGGTTATGGATCAAAATAGTATGAAACAACAAGTAGATCAATATCAGGGTGAAATGGAATTTGAAGTGGGGAATTGAGTATTTCTGAGGTTACAACCATATAAATAGATCTCCCTCAAGAAACAAAATAAGAAAAATAAATTGGCACCCAAATATTATGACCCCTATAAGTTTTTGCAAAGGATTCAAAGTATGTCTTACAAATTGAAGTTTCCTCCATCTTCACGTGAACACTTGTTCCATGTTTATTTATTAAAGAAAGTAATCAAAAACAAAATCCTAGTCCAAATTGTTTTACCATAGATTAATGAAGAAGTGAAAATAATACTAGAACCATAAACAATCATTGAAACAAGGATTAATAAGTTGATAGAGATAGCAATTACAGAGTACATCATCAAATAGAAGAACCTACCAATGGAAGAGGTGACATGGGAAGAAGATTTATTCATGTAGAAACACCCCTGGTTAGTCAAATGTTGAGGAAAACATGTGTTTCAAGGGGAGGGGCATGTTAATCCCTATACAAAGCCCTATGTTATGGATAAAACCCCTTACTAATCCCTAGATATTGAATTATTACATTTATAATGTCATATTTGTATGTATGCTAGAACCCTCCATTACACCTTTTCATTATAATTGTACCCTTTGTATCAT
>JASDQU010099264.1:15498-29182 GCA_032191745.1 Picea mariana
ACGCTCAAAGATAAACTCAGGAAGATCAAGATGGAGAAGGGCAACTCCATTCCAAAATATCTCATGAAGTTTGTCCGATGTCAGAATGAGATGGGGAGTGTGGGAATAAGAGTCGTTGATGATGATTTCATGAGCTTGGATCTCCTTGAACTTCCCAAAAATTGGCACAGTTTTCAAGACTCTATCAATGGAAGGGAAAAATTGCAAGATTGGGAACGACTATGGTCGGATTTGGTTCAAGAGGAGATCAAGTGGAACACCAGAGATGGATCTTCATCAAAGCATGATGATGAAGAGGATTGTGATTTGGCTGCCAAGGCAAGGAATAAGAAGGGGAATAAATTCCATTCAAAATCCGAGTCTAAAGGCAAGACGTTGGATTTGTCCAAAGTGAAGTGTTTTCATTGTCATGAACATGGGCATCTCGCTACTAATTGTCCGCAAAAGAGGAAGAACAAGAAGGTTGTTTGAGATGCAACTAGTGAGGCCCTTGCCTTGCAATTTGAACTTGACTTCTCCTTGATTGCATGCATGGCTCCAAGTGCATTGGGATCGGTGTGCTATTTGGATAGTGGCACTTCCTTCCACATGATGAGAGATAAGGATATTTTTAGTGACTTGGAGGAGAAAGATCTCAAAATGCATATAGAGATGGGTGACGATGGATGATACAGTGTGACTATAATTGGTACCATTACCTTTCAGAGGGAGTCAGGTAAAACATTTCAATTGAAAGATGTTATGGATGTTCCAGGTCTAAAGAAAAACTTGGTCTCAATTGCAATGTTGGAGGACAAAGGCTATGATGTAGTCTTCAGCGATGGAAAATCCTTCCTGCGAAATAAAACAATGGGTCAAATCAAGAAGATAGGGATTCGAGTTAAGAATCTCCACAAGTTGGACATAGGTGGTTGCACTGTCATGATGGGAAAGGAAANCAGTGCAAGCGTTGCACCATGGGGAAGTATGTAAAGTCCACCTTTCATGAAAAGGAGAATTGTGCTTCAATGATCCCAAAGAGAATTCACACAGACATGTGTGGACCATTCTTGGTTGCTTCAACAACAAAACATAAGTATTATGTTATTTTTGTTGATGACTTTTCTCGTAAATGTTGGATCTTCTTCATGCATAAGAAGGATCAAACATTATCAAAGTTCTATGAGTTTAAAGGATTGGTGGAGAAAGAGTTGGGGAAGCAAGTGAAGGCTCTGAGGAGCGATAATGGTGGAGAATACATCTCTGACGAATTCAAAGAATTATGCAGCAAAGAAGAAATTCGAAGAGAACTCATAGTGCCTCATAACCCACAGAAAAATGGGGTTGCGGAGAGGAAGAATAGAATGATCGTGGGTGAAACATGCGCAATGTTGCATGATCAGAGCCTACCAATGCATTTGTGGGTGGAAGCATGCAACATTGCGGTTTATGTGCAAAACCGTTGTCCTCATAGAGTACTTGTCATGAGTACACCTGAAGAATCTTTTACTGGTGAGAAACCTGATGTTTCCCATTTTAAGATTTTTGGCTCATCTGTTTATGTGCATGTGACCAAGAATTCCAGGAAGAAGTTGGAGTCGACTGTTGAAGTTGGGATATTTGTGGGGTACACACAAAAACCCCATGATTATCGTGTGTATTTTCCTAACAGTAAGATGACTTACATGCGATGGAATATAAAAATCGATCAGGGCAAAGCCATGTGCTTGTCGCTTGAGAGTGAGCTAGACTTTCATGCAGAGGAGGAACTGTTGGTTCCCAAAGATGGGTCTCAAGATGTGGATCAGCCACATGAGGAGGTTCATGGAGTGGAGGAAGTCATTCATATAGATCCATCCATCAGAAATGGAAGAAAGCGCACCATGAAAGTTGATAGATTGAGACTAGATGTTGCACAGAATGTAGGATCCCTACTTCACAGCGCAGATAGAGACGATCTCCTAATTGATTTATTGGATACATGGATCTCATGAGAAAATGTATTGTGACTGAACCATATTCCTTTTAGGAAGAAATGCAGGATCCAACTTGGGTTGATGCAATGGTGGAGGAGTATGACTCCATTGTCACAAACAGTGTATGGGAAATTGTCCCAAGACCGGTCGAAAAATCAGTGGTAGGTTTGAGATGGATCTACAAGGGTAAGATTTTAATCATTATTCTTTATGTTGATTATTTAATAATGACTAGTGATTATTAGATGATACACTCATGCAAGGAGGACCTTGAAAAGGATTTTGGGATGAAGGATATGTGCCTCCTTCATTATTTCCTTGGATTGGAAATATGGCAGCGAGATGGTGAACTTTTTGTGTCTCAAGGAAAGTATGCAAGAGAGATACTGGGTAAGTGTTGGCACGGGGGCAGATCCAAGGTTCAACACTACAACAATGCACCATGAAATTGGAAGAAATAGGATGCTACGTCTGGAGAGGTAGTGCATGCTACTGTCTATCGACAGTTAGTGGCTTCACTATTGAATCTAGTGAACACAAGATCGGACATTCTATGTGGTTAACCAGCAGAGTCAAACGATGGTTAAGCCTACCAAGCTCTTTTGGAAGGAAGGTAAGCATGTCCTGAGATACCTAAGGGCACATCTGAGTATGGATTATGGTACAAACATATGGATGAGGTGAAGTTGCATGGCTTCACGGATGCAGATTGGGCGGGCAGCCCAACGGACAGAAAGAGCACATCAGTGGGGATCTTTAGTATCAGATCTACAGTTGTTTCTTGGTACAACACAAAACATAGATCCATGGCACTCAATTCAGCGGAAGAAGAATACATGGCTGCAAGTCAAGATGCATGTGAGGCTATCTAGATGAGAAAGATCTTGGTTGGTTTGTTTGGTTCTCATTTAGATCTGACAGTGATTCATTGTAATAATTAGAGTTGCATTAAACTCTCAATTAATCATGTGTTACATGATATATCTAAGCATATAGATATCCTGTATCATCATATCGTAGATTGTGTGCAACGGAAGATCATGTTGCTTCAGTACATTCCTACGAAAGATCAGGATGCAGACATTCTGACGAAGGCGCTCACCAGGAGCAAATTCGAATACCATAGAGATAGGATCGGGGTGAAGGATAATCTCTTTCTTATTGAGAGGGAGTGTTCATATTCAACAAGAAGATCCTAGTGAAAATTATGCACCTACACTAGGATGGAGCCTTAGGATATTTTTAGGTTGAAGTCTATTTTTAGATGATGAGCAAATTCTATTTATAGATGATTTCTATTTATATATGGTGAGTGAATTCTGTTTATATATGTATGTTGACTATTATTATCCCTTAATAATAGTTGGACAATAAATATTAGTCTATTCTCAATGAGCACTTGGAAATAGTTAACTGAAGTGGAAAATCAGTTAGCTATAGGAAAATCGAGTTCAAAGGTTGACTGGTGGGACATGCAAGTTGAATTAGTTGTAACTGAGTGATTCAAAGTTGTAACAAAGTTGGATGTGTAGTTATGTGAGTTGTGAAGTAGTTTAACTCAGTTAAGTGAGTTAATATCAGTTGTACTAGTTGTAACTGAACTTACACTAGTGAGAGATCAGTGAATTAATTATTAATTAATTCACAATCAGTGATATCACATGCAACTGAAGATTTACCACTGCTAACTACATGCATGTCAGATCCAATGGAGATCTGTTGGCAGCCAATTCACATTTTTCCGTTGTCTTATAAGCTGCCTACACCAATGTTTTGCAAACATCAGTTTTTCGTCGCAATTTTCAAATAAACGACACTTTTATTTTTTGTGACACTTGCACACTTACTTTTGTTTTGTTTTCACGACTGTAAGCATGAAGACTTAGTCTTTCGAAGTCACATTAAAATCACTATTTGAACTGTCATTGTCTTTCTGGTCAATATGTTGATTGCGCTTACATCGCACTTATCGTTACGAACCTGGAAAGACTTTCAAACTGTACTCATTGGACATGTTTGTATTGTGTGACCTGGTTTTATTGAATTTGTATTGCATTGGTATTTGGATTTGCATTCTATTTGATCTACTTGATCATTGGTTCCATGAAAATACATAGGGTTCATGATTAAATTTTTCATATATATATATTTTAAAATGCTTATGTTTATGTTTTCATGGCTATTGGTTGGTTGATTATATGTATCCATTGGCACGTTGGTTAAACTATTGATATCGGTTGATACATTGGCGCATAGTTGAGTTTGGTATTGATTTCAATTTGACTATTGGTCGATTAAAAAACTTTGGTATAACGTTGATTGTGCATGCACTTACCATTGTTCATTAATCGGCCAAGTGATATGACTGTTGACTATGCTATAATGGGTTGAATTACTATGTAAATTGGCAGTTGTACTTTGACCATAATTTTTTTGCATGGCAGTAAATAACTCCACCACCTTCACACGTTGGCATTTATGACTATCCCATATTCATCGTTCACCTCTGTTAGCTCAGGAAGCCTCCGCGCACTCTGTTTCTATGTGTAGTTGTGACTCAAACCCTTGGCTTACCATGTGCTCTGCTCCATGGAACCAGTCGTGCGAATCGAGCCAAACGACAACCAAGCCCTGTTAATATTTGACAATGCCCGAAAGAATTTGGAAGAGAACTGTTGGCTCGCCTTTATACAACGATTCGACGGGTTTTAACCTCTGTGTAGCGTGACAGTTTTCCATGACCTTCGATGGCTGTAGAGCCAAGGTAGGCGACATACAGTTGGAGATTGATGAGAATTTTATCATCTCTGCTATAGGGTTAGCTTCCTCGGGGCAGCGATGGTTTAAGAATTGTAAGGTTGAGGAAGTGCCATGGACATTGTTGTTTCTTTCATGCAAAGTCACCTCGTGTGACAGAGGTATGCCCATCTCTGCACTTAAACCACGATGGGACGACCTATTAATGCTAGTCAAGTAGTTCGTGACCTATGAAGGTCGATACGGGCTCGTGTTCCTTTACCACCTACGTTTGCTGATGATTTTTATAGGGTATCCTTTAAACATGCCTTTCTACTTTCAACGCAGCTTATACAAGATGTCAAAAAGATTTAAAAGGAATAAGGCTGACAATAGCCTGTTTCATCATGGGCTTATTAAGCTTATCTTTGTTTATCGACGTTCATCACTCGTAATGGTTTTGAGGATTTAGACCCTGTTCTGGTTGATAAACCTGTGGTAATTGAAGCCAAGGCCGAGCCCCCTATGCCCTTACATGTCCTACTGCCTAAACCCTCGGATGACCCTCCTATTGACTTACCAGACATTGGAACCGATAAGTCCAAGCCTACAAAGAAACCTATGAGAAAAAATCCCAAGGAAAACCCTAATGCTAATGCCAAAGGAAAAAGAAATGCCCGTCTCATTTCAAGAATGGCAAGGAATAAACCCAAACCCTCTGTTGATCCAAACCCTATCATCCTAAGTGAGGATTCTGATTCTGAGGTTGAACGATTTTTAGCCAGTGAATATCCCTACTCGCAAGGTTTGTGCCCCGAACCACCTTACGATTTCATGTCGAATCTTCCCTCCTGCCTAAGGAATAACCCTGGCTAGCCTGGTATTAAGTTTTCTAATGAAACCCTCAGTCGTGTGTCCGAACCCTCGCCTTCTCTTTCAAAACCTACACAGTCACCCTGTGACCAACGTGATTCATGGTTAGAACGATACTACAATGATGTTGCCATACCTCAATCCAAGATTCAATCACTGGAAGATCAAATTTCAGTGCTAACCAGTCAAAAAGCCAAGCTCCAAGCAACAGATAAAAAGCAAAAGACAACCGGCTCCATCCTTTCCAAAAACATAGAATCAGCCACGACCGTTGTAAATTCCAAATTGGCATAATCAAGCAGCCTTGTCGCTATACAGGTATGGTTTTGACATCATTTTTGTTGTGTGAATGATCGGGGTTGATATAATGAGTTCAATTCTGTTTTCGAATAGCCCTGTGTGTATTTCGAAATAGTTCTGTAATGATGTGTATATCCTGTATAGCGTTTTTGCTTTCTAAAAATAAATGAAATTTCGTTTGGATATATGACTTGATCACCACCAGTTTAGACACCGATAGATCCTCATTTCGATTTTATTGGTTTTTGTTTGATTTGATTTAATCGTGTTAACAAAATGGACGTTGTGCTTTCAATTGAATTGGTTTGGTATCTACTCTGAATAGTAAGTTTTCATCCTCAAATTAGAATACGATTGTGTCGGATTTGATTTCGTTTTGGTTCGGATGCTTTGATTGGTAAACTATTTAAATAAGTTTGTTGGTTACAATATCCTCTGGCATATAATTTTCAAAGTTGAAATATCGCTCTGTTCAGTTTTAATTTGGGAAAAAACGACTCTGTTTTTCTAAAAACAATATAAGCCTGTGCAAGCAATATCCATGCCTGAATCATAAGACAGTTTCGATTCACGATGACTATGTTAGACTCCTCGCTGTTGGATTCGCTTAAAAAGATTGTTGTTTATTTTTAGTTGGTTTGATTTCTCTCATGAGTTAGATTCACATCGTGAAATGTTGCTCTGTTTGTTTTCAATGTGCAAACGAATTGGTCAATATTTGTTGTCTCTATCAAATTCGGTTATAATGCGTTTCAAAACAAATAATTTTGACAAAGGAAATCGATCTTGTCTACCCAGTTTACTAAAAACAAATGATCATATAATTCTTGTGAACCCTGTTACCAACTGAGTGATTTCATTTCGATTTCATTTATGGACAGTTACGAGTCAGTTATGGTTTGAATTTTCTCACAGCCCAAATCGTTTGCTATACAGTTATCATGATCCTGTTCGATTCAATTATTTATCCTATTGATAAGACAAGTATAACGAAGTGTTTGAGATTTGTTTTGATTATGTTGATTTAAATTGAATATCAAAACGATTTCGCAACTGTTGGATTCGACCGTATCTCTTGTTTAACAATCGCATACGATTTGTTTGATTATCGGTTTCAATTGGATATGAAACAATCTTACTACAGTTCGATTATAACTATATGGATCCGACTTTGTGGTAACAAAAGAACAGAGTATTCATATCTCTATGATCAGTTGTTTGATCTTAATCATGTTTAATTTTGAATGATATAACCATTCCAATCTTAATGACTCGTTTTCAAATGGTTATTGGAAGATAATTGGATTTGATTCTTTTAAAAGATTTTTAATCAATTCTAATGTTAATTCTGTATCTTATTTTAGACCAGCTACAGAATCGCATGATTCTGTAGCTAGTCTATAGAATTAAATTTTTATTATTTTATTAATAGACGATCCTTCTAAGTTGTTCATTTCTGGTCCTTTTCAGGTGAATTCGAATTGAATGGGATTTGATGGACAGTTTAGAGGATATTTGTGTTTCTAGTTTTATTTTAGTTTCATAGTTTAGTTAAAATTGGGATATCCTCCCAAATCTTATGTAAACAGTTTGCAACTTCCACAGGGAGGTTTTACCTTGTGGAAAAACTTATAAATACTTATTATTTTTTGTAATAAGGATCATCCTCATTCATGGGAGAACAAGGATATGGAATTTTAATACAAACTGAGACAGAAGTTGATGTTCTGCTACAGCTTTCGCTTTTTATAATATCAATCTTTTGTTTCATGTTTATGTTTATCAATTTGCATTTGATTAGTGACTACTTTAGCTATCATAGTCCTTTGCAAAATGATATGATTGAATTAATGTGATCCATGTCTGTTTTCTTTCACTAATTTTAAAAGTACAACAATTACTTAGTTCAGCTTATGAATGACAGATTTCTCTTCTTCAACAACTGAACTATTATATATGGATCTTTGCATACATGTTTATCTGATTGTTAAGATATATAAATTATAAGATTGTTGTTTCTTTTATGTCTTGTTTGTCCTGTATTCAACTTGTAGAGCATTGCAGTGTATCGTTTATGAGAAGATTTTGGATGATTCAGAGCGGGTTTCCTCCCTCTAATCTGCTTAAACAATCATCATACACAAGACAAACCTAGAGCGTTTCCAGGTCATCTTGTCATTTATTTGTTTAGTATATTTATTAGTAGCTTTGTTAGATAAATGTCTGAGTTTATATTAGTAATTAGAATTAGTGTATTAGTAGTTTAGTTTAGTTAGTTTTCTGTTTCATTTCTGTTCATAAAAGTATAAAATCAAAAAATATCTTTTGTTGTCTTAGGGCAGAATATCAACGAGTTTTTTCAGGTTTTATTTAAATCTGTGAATTGTAGATTATTGTACATTTTGTGAATAAGTTGTATTTCAGATAGTAGTTAGTTAGTTAATTAGTTAGAGTTAGTATTAGTTAGTAGATTGCGTATATATAGAATAGTTAGATTAGTTTATTAGTTAGTTTTAGTTAGTTTTATTTTTTTTCTTTTAGTTAGATTAGTTTCAATAGTTAGTTTATATTAGTTTTCTTTTGTTTTCTTAGGACCTTAGATCGGCTAACGGAGCCGCTAAACCCGTCAGGGTGGTTCATCCCAAACGGCTTGGGTTGTTAGACAACCCCGGACCGGTTCCACTCCCTCAGTTGACGGACGGTCGATTTCGCCTGTCAACAAGATCCAATCGAGATAACATGTGAAAGGGATAGTTTGACTATCAGTTGTGACATTAGTGAGTGTACTCATTCAACCACACACACATTGGATGTTCCCATGAGGATTGCACAGCCTAGGCAAGAGTAATTCATTCATTGTAGGGATTTCCATTAGAAAGGATTGTGTAGAGGGGACAGGTTGTCTGGAGGCAGTAAATTGGCACATGCATTTGTCAATTTTTGTATGACAGTGTGAGACGATTGTGTATTGTACTAAGAGCTCTTGGATTAGATTTTTGTATGAGATTATTTCATGATCCATGATATATACATAATATATGATAGTGGGGTTTTTAGATTTATGCTTTCCCGGTAAAACATCTGTATTATGTGTGATTGATCTTTCTTCTTGATATTGCAATTGGCGATCGTGTTTTAAATTCCACAAGAATATTTGTAGAAGCGATTTTGTATTTAACAGTGGCATATAATTTTTAGATCAGGAGAATCCAGGCAATACATAATTTGTATTGAAATTTCGATAGGTAGTATATTTAGGGGCTTCATTTCATGCCACACCCCATAGGAAATATTTCCAAGATTATGTTCAAGCTAATTTTGGACAAGATTATTTGGGTGATGATGAACCACGTCAAATTGTTGGAATGGGTAAGGTACAGATAAAACAAAAGAATCGAAACCAATGGTTACTGAAAGAGGTGATACATATACCAGATCTTAGAATAAATCTAATTTCAATAGGAAAGTTGGAAAGTAAAGGTTGTATATCTAGATTTATAGATAAGGCGTGGAAGGTCACTAAAGGATAACTAGTAGTGAAAAAAGGAGATGAGGTAGGTACATTGTATTTATGTACTGGTAATGTTTACTCTTCAATATATTTAGCATCTACAAGTGTGGATACAACAATGTGTCATCATAGGCTTTGACATATGAGTGATAAGGGGACACAGATACTTCGCAAAAGGAATTTTTTGCCATATCTTTAAGCAAGTTGATTTGGATTTATGTGAACATTATGTTTGTGGAAAACATAAGAGAGTCATATTTCTCAGGGTTGGAAAGGAAAAGAAGAGTAAACATTTAGAGTTTTTGCATACAAATGTATGGGAACCAGCTTAGGTATCATATATTGGTGGCTCTCGCTATTATGTTACTTTTATTGATGATGCAATTAGAAAAATTTGGGTTTATTGCATTCGACAAAAATATGATGTTTTTGACACTTTTAAGAAATTGAAAGCTTTGATTGAGAATGAGATAGGAGAAAGTTTGAAGTTTCTCAGATTAGACAATGAAGGTGAATACTATAACAATGAGTCTGGTGATTATTGTTCATACTATGGGATTTGAAACATTTAAAGTCTAGATTCTATCTTATAAGACTAAATTTCATGAAATGGTCATACTTACCATCCAATGTAGTCATATTGTGCCACATTAGCACTTTCCACCATATCATAGAAAATTCCACAAATATGTATCCATAGATGAACTAATACCCTTTATCTTGGGCATCTGACATGCATTAATAATTTCATTGAAAATATATGTACATCAATTCAAATGCACACATTTCATGTAGAACTAAACCATGATAGAGTGTCCATAGGTACACTCCCCCTTCTTCAACTTTCTCATGACACTGTAAACCATAATATATTAGGCCGTCTTGACTCATGCATCATTTATAGGTTGTGGCTTGGCTCCCTTATTTCTCATTATGGTCCCATACTTTTGATAAAAATTATATATGGTTGATTTAAAATTAATTTTTCTTGGCCCTACAACCCCTTCACCATGTATTCTCCTTTTAATCAATAAGATCATGATAAGGTGAATATCCTTAGCTAAAATTTGGTAGGCCCTATCCATCCAAAGGTAGGCTTCATGAATATGGATCAATAAAATTATAACATAGTGATCCATCTACCTTTCATCAATAAAATTATAACATAGTGATCCATCTACCTTGTATTTCTAAATCCAAAGGCCTTTAATATATTTAAAAGACTAAACTCCTTCCAGCACTGAAATTTATCTCTCCATATCATATAAATTTATTTATTTTCCAATGGGTCAAGTTCATTGTACAATGTGGGTTCGAACTTTGGAAATGTATCTGCATTGGTGAAATCATGGTTGGTAAGTCTAGTTTTCTTGAACTTTTCTTATAAATCACACAATAATGTTGGGTATGTGTTATATTCTTTGCATGTGTGTGTGGGGGCGCGTTAGATATGACAACTGCGTATGATGATCCCTCGTACTAGTGCTCTGTTTGTTCCATGTGCACCAGGCGCTTTCCTAGGGGGGTCCTAGGGGGGGAAGCTATTCCCCCCCCTGGTTACGCGTAGCATTCGGGGTAGCACCCCGAAAAAAATTTTGGGGGCGATTTTTTTCTATTTTTAGCGGATTTTGCTATTTTTAGTGGTTTACTAAAAATAATCACAGTTTTAGGGATTACGGTTTTGGTATCTACATAATACCTAAAAACATTGTATATATTGTATAGTGAATGGTGAAATTTGATATAATGAATATAAGAAAGGATTTCTCGGTTGAGGGTTTCCGGTATAAATCTTTGTGTACTATGTGAATGAGCCATTGACTAATTTCTGTTTTGTTTAAGAATCTATATGCATTTCTTTACTTCATAGATTTAAAACTTACAAATACTTCAACTAAAAAATCCATGAAATTGTCTACCAAAACTTATTCTCCGTGACATTGTCTACCACAACTTATTTATTTCTGAAATACCTGACTGCAAGTCCTGCATTGGCTTGGTAGTATGAGCCCTTACCTTCACCATGAAATGAAACATGTAGTGTACTCTTTTGGTGAGAGAATATCATAATGTTTGGAAGGATTTGTGATCATATATGATTTTAGGGGCTAAATTTCACCAATGGGATAGTTTTCCATAGTTTTTCCCAAAACAAGATTCGCTAATTTCCATTTTTTCTAAAAATGATTTTCCCAAATTCCATAGAATAAATTTATTTTACCTTAAAAATCGCCAAAATGATAGATAAATTTTTGGAAGCTATTAATCATCTATCTCAATGGCTAATTTGAACTTTGTTTTTTTTTTTCACCTGCCATTCTCTAATGATCGCTTTCATTTCCTCCAATTTATAAACCATACCTCGATAATATTTTCCAACATAATGGCTTCAGTTGTCCTTGACGATGGGTGGAGTGTCGACTAGAAACATTGGGCATTTCAAAACTATACATTTTACATTTTTCATATTAAGGATTAGTAATATTAGACCATGTTTCTACATTTTAATATAAATTTCCATCCTTAAGATTATCTGTTTTTATGATGATGAATGAAACTTGATAATGTTTATGTCACTTTTGAGCTTACCACCTTTCTTTCATACAGTATCATTTAAATTTTTTTAGCATAAAGAATTAAAGAAATGAGAATAAAATGGTGGTCCCAACTTTCATATCCAAAATAAAAGTATGTAAATTCCACTTTCTATCCAACATGTAGTTAAATTTGAATAGAAAATCCATAAATTCACCTTTTCAATTAAAAAAATGGTCTTTAAATATAATATTTAAAAATCGATGTAATGACAAGTTGTCTCATTAATCACATCACCCATCCCATTGTAACCTTGATGCCACCCTATCTTTGTGACACAACTCCAATCTTAGACACAACCTGATACTCATGACGCAACATATAACCAAAGGCCTCCTACCAATAACATAGCCTATATTTACTTTTGTTCTTGAAACCTACCCACATGATGATTAATCCCACTTAAACAAGGAATTAATCCCAATTCATTCTCAAGACTTCCATGATCATGAAAAAGTACCATAGATGGGTTTGTTGGCATTCTTCCCCCTTGAACATAGAGGTGTGGCATATCCATAAACAAAATACAAAAAGGAGCCAACTCTCACTAAAAATGGAATTGATAAAAAATAAAAAATGGGAAGATGCATACCTAGACTCACATAAAATTGAAAAAGAGAAAATGAAACACAATATAATCAAATAGAAAATGATATGTACATACTCCTCTCTATAGGAGTGGAACAAGTGTCAGTGTTGGAAGAGATGAAAGGTTTTAGTGGGGCACCATTCACCCACCGTAGCCATAGTCTACCCATACTGAGCCTACCTCATAGCTCTTGGGTTTCTAATTTCTACAGCTAGAAGGCGGGCCATCCAATTCATTTATAGTTTAGTTGGATGTTTCAAGAATTTACTATCATATAGTAGGACCATATCACCTTTTTCAAAGAACTTATGCTTAATATGTATGTCATGAAAATATTTCTTACTATCCTTATCAATATCGTGGTGAAAATATAATAGGAACTTACATTTGTTAAGCTACATTAAATCTGCCAGATATTTTATAATGGTTTGTTACAACTCTATGGTGCCAAGACAAATGTAAAGGACAACAATACACTATCATATCAAGGAAAAATTGATCACAAATGAATTGAATATCAAAAGGACATCAAAATTTGATTATGAAAAGGTCATACTTATGCTACTAAAAAGAGCATTTTGTTGGATTACTGAGAGGGGGGGTGAATCAGTAATAGCGTAATTATAATCCTTTTTCTTCAAATGTTATATCAATGTAGAATTATTATCCAATAATGAGCAGTAAGAAATAACCAATCACACACATNCCCAAATCGAGAGAAAACCACGGAATGCTTTTTCTTATATGTCTTGAAGAATTACATTCATTGGAAGCACCAACTTCCTTTGTTTTCTAGCTGCAACTGGAAGGAGGCCCCAACCCCCTAGTTTCTAAGGCTACAACCTGAGGGAAGCTCCAACTCCCTAATTCTCTGGCTACAGCTATAAGGAGGCTACAACCCCCAATGTTCTCCGGTCTACAACCGGAAGGTGGATACAACCACCTATCCTTGCCCCATCCTTCCACCCTGAATTAGAAGTAGAATGATGGAACCATTGTTACACTATCATTGTGAGATATACCACTGTAAACCTGTACCAATAAATCTGAACCATGCATCAACTATGCATCAACCTGTACCTCAACCTGTAATCAACCTGTACCATAAACAAATGCATCAACCAT
>JASDQU010099265.1:0-12321 GCA_032191745.1 Picea mariana
GCTCCAGAGTGATAGTCATTGAAATCTTTCTCGGCTTCGTCGTAAGTGAGACATCGTTGGAATATGGATTCAATACCGCGGTGATAAAGGGTATCACCGAGAATGATGTATTGTCGAGATTGATAGAATATGTGATGACGATCTGTGCTAGAGAGATCGGGCTGGAAAGTTTGAGTCTAGAGATATATAATGATATCTATGTACCATATGTCATTAGAACTGATCATAAAAAGGGATTCATCAGGTAAGGAATCCTCTACCACATTTTCTGTCTCAGTGGAGGGAAGGTCACATATCAGTTCGGTGAAAACTAAAGATTTCTTGGACTTAGCGCGTTCGAATTCCAAGTCAAACTCCTGGACAATCACTATCCATTTGGAGTACTTGCCCCCTAGCAATTTTCATGTAAGGATGTGTTTCATATGGTTGCAATCATAAATAACAGTGGTTTTGAGTAATAGGATATAATGACGAAAATGTTTGACAGCTTGAACAACTGCCAAGGCCAGTTTCTCCACATGGAGGTATTTGGTCTCGGTGGTTGTGAGACTCCAAATCAAATAGTATATCACATGTTCGTCATTTGAATCATCCTCTTGGAATAATACCATGGCGATGGTAGAGTCTGAAGCAACTAAGTAGAGGAAGTAATCCCGACTATAGTCAGGGGGAAACAGTAAGGGTGTATGGGTTAGTGCAAGTTTCAAAGCTTCAAAATATTTGTTCATGGTATCGTCCCATACAAAAGTGTAACCTTTCTTAAGTAGCTGAGTGAATCCTTTCGTAAATTCAACATAATTCGGGATGAATCGACGTAAAAAGTTTTCCTTCCCTTGCAAACTTTGGAGCTAGCGTAAAATGGAAGGAGGAGGTAGATTAAGGATAGCCTCAACTTTCAAAGGGTCTACATGAATCTCATGTATCAACACAATAAAACTAAGTAGTTGGACAGACTCCACACAAAAGACACATTTGTGTGGGTTTAATCAGATGCAATAATAATGACAACGTACGAATATGGCCCGTAAATGCATCGGGTGATCTTGGTGATGAATGGAGTGTGATGGTAGATCATCAAGATAAGGTTGCATGATGTGCTTGATATCATGGAAAGCATAAGACATGGCACATTGAAAAGTCGTGCCAATGTTCTTGAGACCAAAGGGTAATTTTCGGTAAGCAAAGGTCCCCCAAGGGAAAATAAAAGTGGTCTTGTGTTGGTTTGTGGGTAAGATGTTAATTTGATTATAGCCGGAGAAACCATCCATCAAAGAGAATATTTCACTGTTGGCACAGTTGTCGGTGATCTAGTCAACGAAGGGGGTTGGGTAATTGTCCTTAGGACAAGCCTTATTTATGTCCCTATAATCTACACAGACATGAATGGTACCTTGTTTCTTATTCACCGAAACTAGATTGGATACCCAATCAGTCAATGCCACAGGATAGATAAAGTCGTATTTAAGAATTTTTTCAACTTCAATCTTGATAGTGACAACTTTACATGGGTGCACTGGGCGAAGTATTTGTTGAATGGGTTTGGCGTCCGGGTATGTATTAATATCATGTACAATGACATCAGGATTGATACCTGGCATATCTTCGTAACTCCAAGAGAAAACATCGCAGAATTATTGGAAAATGGCTTTATATTCGTGAACCTCATTGGTAGAATAAGAGGCTCCAATGTGAACATTATCCACGACTCTTGGTTTAATAGATATGTCGAGAGGGATGGTAGGTTAAATTTTGCTCAAGTTCCCTTCATACAAAACATCGTGTGATGACTCAGGAACGAAGGAAATAACCACAATGGTCGATGGAGTCAAAATCCACTGGTAACTCTCTATGGTGTCGCGTTCTAGGAAGACAATGGATCAATGATGTCCATCGTCTGAGGGGGTGTCTTCCATAGACATGACTGACATGATCAGCTCATCAGTAGGAAATTTCACGTGAAATGGATCAGGATATGAATCATAGAGAGAACGAGAGGAGGGTGTTTCCAATTGAATAGATTGGTAAGTGGATTCGACTGGACTTAAAGGCATCTGGTTGCCATAACGAGAGTAATCACCAGGGCTAGGTACCACCCATGGGTCATATGACTTAGGGGCTTCACGAATGGTGGTGGATATCATGTTAATAGAGGCAACAAAAGGAAGGGGAATATCAGGTGGTGGGATTGGAAATGTACCAATCAAAGTTGAATCTTTCAAAAGACCCACATCGACATTCTCGTAACTAGGAGGTGTCTTCAAAATGAAAGGAACGTTTCTAGTACGGGAATCGGAATTAAAAAAGGCCAGTTGGTCAACAGTAATGACCTTTCCTTGGTGCGGGAAATGTAACACATGGAAAATGGTAGACACAACTACGCACATGGAATCAATCCAGCTACGGCCAAGTAAAATATTATAATCAAGAGGTGCATCAAAGACCTCAACCTCAACATTGACCGATTTACCTTCTAATGTAATAGACAATGACAAAAGAACACCATAGGGTTTAAAGCCTGTACCATTGAAAGCCTTAAGTGTATTGTGTGATTTGGTGAGGGTAGGAGAGCCAATGGATTTCTGACAAGTGAAGGACATGATGCAAGTCGAGGCTCCTTCATCCATAACAGTTCTACAGATGTTCTTGTTTTCATCAACAACTTGTATCTGGAATGCTAATTGAGGACAAATCCTTGGAACATGATCTTCCAAGTCAAAGATTATGAGTTTAGTATCCCTGGGATCAATTCCAACGATGGCATTTAACAGTGTCTTCCGTTGAGCTGGGAAAATTTGAAGGAATTTGAGAGCTGACATCACAGAGGGTGCTTGCACAATATGTTCTACAATATTGTAGTTTTGTGTAGCACGGGCGTGAGGGTTAAACACAGAATTTCAAACAACGCCCTTGGGAGGAGGGCGAAGGAATGTATTGAGACTCAGTTGTTCGATATGAATAGGATTCTTGGGAGGTGAAGATGAGGGAGAAGGTTGAACCAACAAAGGTGGTATGTCATCAAATTTCTCTTTTGACGGAGAGTAATCCTTGGCTCAAGTTGCGACTGCAACTTCATTCTTTTTTGAGTCACTAGTACACATAAGGACATAGGATGAAGTAGAAGGGGTAGCTTGGTCATGAATGACCAGTTGGGCTTGTTGTTGAGAAGGGAAAGGTTAGGACAAAATGACAGGTGTAGAAGGTTTTTCGATTCCTTGAAGGAACTTAGTAACTTCGGCACGTCTTGGACAATCTTTTGTTTAATGGTCATCACCACAGATAAGGTAGGGGTAATGAGGCTTACGTTTGTCTTTCTCATTAGCGGTTTGTGTTTTGGATTTATCATATTTTGGATTATTATTCTTTTCCTCCCTATTCTTACCCTTTCCTTTCTTTTTATTTGGATTTTTCCTAGTAGGCGTGGATTGAACAGACTTAAATTCAACAGTCTTACCGGTGGAAGGAGTAGGAGTGGGAGTACTTTGTGCATTAGAATTATTAGGTTTGGGATTGGTGTGACTGGAGGGCGAAGACTGGGTCTCAGCATGAAAAGTACCAAACAAACCATCAGCAGCATGAGAGGCTGCTGGAGGTTTTGGGGTAGGGTTTGTGGAAGGACGAGGAGCATCAGGGATCAAATCGTAGAGTGTTCCCGTTTGCAAATAAACGAGATCAAGATACTGAGCATGACTAATCGTCTACTCCTCAGTGACAACACCACCCATAGCTACATCATGAGAAATAGGTCCAATGAGTGATTCGGTAAACCACTCAGCTAATAGTTGATCGGGAAGAGGAACTTTGATTAAACGTCTTCTCCTCCTCCACTCATGGATGTGATTAGAAATGTGAGTGGATGAGGATTTCTTGAAAGAACTCAAAATTTTGGTTCCTGTCTCCTATCGAATTGGTAACTGGTAATGCGTAAGAAATTCCATGGCTAGGGTGTTAAATTCATTGAAGAAACCTCGAGATAACTCGATGTACCATTTTGTTGTCGAACCCATGAGAGTTCGTTGGAAAAGTCATAGTCTGATGGAGTCATCCATCAAGGAGTTGGATGAACACCACAGGTGAAAAGTCATAATATGATTATTAGGATCTTCTCTTACTCGACCGTCAAATTTAGGAATTTCGGATGGTAACTTGGCCAGTATGACAAGCCAATGAGGAGAGTGTAAGATAAGATCATTCAGAATCCTAGACAGATCAGGTAAATCCAAAGTGGCCAGGAAAGGAAACTATTGGTTCACTTGTGGAAAATGGTAGTTTTGAGGAGGAAGTCTCGTAGGTATACCAATGGGACCATAAGCAATATGAAAATAATTAGACAGTCCTGATAGACTCAGTTTTGGAGGATTATGGGACATATAGCCCGCAAGGTTGGGTTGGGTAGAGGGGTTCTCTTGATAAGGAGCACTAGATTGAATGCCCTGACCCCAAGTGGGATTCAGGGAATATGGATACGGTTGACCAAAGTTAGGGGGTACAAAAGAGTTAACTTGAGGATGTTCCCCCCTAAACGATTGTGTATTTCCTTTGGAAATAAGGTTCCAAAGGTGGGATTGAAATCCATATGCGTTCTATCCATACAGTGGATAATGGACTCCAACCTGAGGTTTCTCCCCAAGTTGAGGTTGTCCCCCAATTTGAGTTTGACCCCCAAATTGAGGTTGCCCCCCAGCTTGAGGTTGACCTCCAACAAGAATCTAGTAACCAAAAGTGAACAAATGACTGGTGCCTCCAATTGGATTGAAGCCACTAGGGCCAATTCCTCCAAGAAAAGGTGGAGGAGGAACATAAGACCCTCAGGACAAAACCTGGGAAGGTGTAGGAACAAAACCAATAGCAGCATTATACCCAAGAGGAACAAAAAGTCCGGATGCAACCTAGGTAGGGATAGCAACATAAGCATTCAAAGCTCTATACCCAGGGGGAAGTGATGGATTGAGTCTAGACGGAATGGGTGTCCCAATCGAAGCTTGGGAGATAACCAAATTCCCGGAAGGAATCGTGGTAGCTTGCGGGACCATAGTAGAATGGGCCATCTGAGCAGTAGGGATAGAGTGAGAACCAATCAATATTTGGTATGAAATGGTGGTGACACTACTATTAGTACCAGTGAAATGGTCCAAAGGTACCCTGTAGGTGACAGACATCTCAGGCACTTGTGATGGCGTAGGTTGATCGAGACTCTCTCCTAGGTTACCGTACATATCACATACCGTCAAAGGACCAGAACCAGGAATGGATGTTCCAATAGAGTGAGTCGGGGTCCTAAAAGATTCACTGTGACAAAGTGGATCCTCTACTCTAGATCCTGCATTAGGTCCAGTAGGTACTTCAAAATTTTCGTCAACAACAATTTCTTCTGATGATTTCATCCGTAGCATACGTGGATTTTGTACAACACTCAACAATGGGTTGACAGGGAGCCAGAAGGCTTCTAAGGAGTCTGAAACAATTCGAAATCCTTCCAAAGAGTTTGTGCTTCCAACTTCTGAAGAAACTTCTTGATCGACTACTCCCTCTGGAGAGCCTTCTGGTGAATTAGGAAGCAAAGGTTGGTAACCTTTTGGATCTTCCGGGGGTAGCCCTTGCATCCTACATGAACGATGAAGGCCAATTTTGGTTGAACCAAATAAAGAACGGAAAAAATTTATGGCCAACTAGAGAAAACAAACAACACTCACTAATAAAATCTAGGAATCAAACCAAGCAAACAAAACCTTCTTATTTCGAAGTCACTAGTTGGTGATGAAATCCAACGTCGAGAAATCAAGACAAGAAGGGGCTCGAATAAGCAGGTGGAAAAGTTACGTCGACGACCTACTTAATGGACTTACACCCTGGTGCAAGCTCCCACACATAATCGTGGGTATACCCTCCAAGGAGCCCGAGAGAGTTTGGCCAGCGTCGATTCTAGGTACCGTGAAGAATTTCCCCTCCACAGTCACCTCGTGTCAAGACCCTAAAGAGATAGGCTACAAAGGTTACCAACTACAAAAATGATGCCTGGGGAAACAATCAATAGTCCAATCAACATGCAAAGGCAGGGTATCTAGCCCGAAATCAACTTGAAAGGCTTCCACTCATCATTGTGGGTATACCTTCAAGCGACCCCCATAATATGTGAAATCCCAACACCAAGACCAGCAAGGCAGGGTGAGTAACTGTGCTAGTCTTAATGCAACCTTAGGTTTGACCCTTGTGTGAGAAGGGCTTCCCAGGAGAAAATGTAGCAATTGGATTTGAACTCTCCCTATCACAAGATACTATTGTGTGTTTTTATGCTTTGGAGAGTGTACCTCACAACCTATTCCAAAGCGTTATCCTAGCTAATGTTGGTGTAAAAGATCCCTAGAAAATAAAATTTACTAATTAAATTTTAGATTTACGTTGTATTTTAGAGGTTGTTGATTACTCAAAAAGGAGATGGGAGTGAAACTGTTGATGTTTTGACCTTGACCCAATAAATGAAAAAAGAGATGAACGTGCAACTTTCAATTCAATGAACTCTAGTTACAGTAGGGAGAAGGTATTTTTCTTTCAAAATACAGCAAGCTACTAATTGCAATTCCTTAATTCTGAATGAACACAATTCCAAATAATCATGAAATACAAATTTTCCAATTTCTTCTCTTTATAAATATTTTGAATGTAAAAAATTTCTTATGAGGGATTACTAAAAGAATAAGTGAATTCAGTTTTTCCTTTCCTAAATCAAATCAGAGACATAAATATGAAAGTAAAATGTGATCTAAGAAAATCAATACACTCACAACACAATTCCCAAACCAAATTCACAATGTAAACAAAACAAAAAAGACAAGAAAAATTATTGACATAAGCACGCAAGAAATGTCATTAATCAGCAATCAATCTGACAAATAGAACGAATCCAAAACTCAATACAAACCAAAGACCCTTTGTCAAACAAGCACTTAGATGAAGATCTGAGATTATATCCTTGTGACAATGACTATGAGCAAAAACTTGCAAAAAGCAAAGAAAGAATTTAAATCATTGAAAACCAACTATAAGAAAGCTCCAAACTCAAGAATCAATCAATCATGGGCATAGGAAGTTCACCCTAGGCTTCTAAGACAAATATGGGTGGTAAAAGGCAGAATGACTCACTCTACCAAAACCTATAGGGGTCGTCGTAGGCTAGGCATAAGATAGAGTGCGATGAGCAGGGGTCATCACAGGCTACTGATAGAGTAGAGTGCGATGACTTCACACTGGAATGGCTAGGCAGAGGGAGACAAGCAAGGTTCATCGCAGGCTATCAGTAAGGTACAGTGCGATGATCTCTGTAAATTTTGAAAAATTGGGAGAAAGACAAAAAATCCAAAAGAACTTCTAAACCCAGGGAGTCTAAATGGATCAGCCACAGACTCAGAGAATGAAAAATATCATAAGAAGGCAGGCTAAAGGCAAATGGTAAGAAACAAATCAAAAGGAGGTTGTTTCCCTAATATGGTTTCCAATTTTGATATGGGACTTATAGGTAAATGCAGACATAAACAGATCTCCCTAGATCCACCTAGATCTATAACAAAACGGAACAGGAAATGACGCTTTCCCTAAGCTATAACCTTTGAGTTTACTATCAAATGAAAGATAAGAGACATACTGTTTAAATATCGCTTCCTCTCATTGTTGTCGTCCTAGATTTACTACGGTGCTCCTATGATATTAGATCTGCAAGAAGACACAAGCCAACCAAATTGAAATCAATATAGCATACTCAAAGAGAACCTATGTATGTGATCAAGGAATCATACAATAAAATGAGATGAATTTTATGGGAAGGAAACATATCACTGTATTAATAATAATGAAGGTGGATATTACAACCGAAGCCTTGATGTTGCAAGGTCCCCTTCTGATGACCCTTTTCTCCAACACACACTTGCTCCAAACTTGAATGAAGAAGATACACAATGGCTTGTTGAAATAAATTGAAGCTCTCAAGAATGACCCAATGCAGAATTTTACATACAATCTCAGCCAATTCAACCTTCATTAACCTTAATTTCTTGCTTAACCTTGCTTAACCTTTTCCATGAGAAATCCCTCTTTATACAGGGGAAAAAGAGATGGTTAGAGAGATTAGGATGATCCCACCAAATCAGAGAAGCGAGTAGGATCCCAACCATACGGATGCCACCTCACCTTCTAGAAGATCCCCTTCTAGAACTTTTGTGAAGGTCGACCTTTTCTTAGCCTTTTGGCATCATCACACCCCAGCTATAAGACAACCTGCAGAGACATCACAAACCAGCTTTAGGGCATCTTGCGACGACCAGGCATCATCGCACCTTGCTTATGATGCAACCTATGAAGAACTTCCTTAATAAGGTTTTCTGGAAGAGAAATCCATTCACCTTTCTCATGAAGATAGGTTATTTTGGGAACATGAACACATGTTTGTCAATAGATCATTAAGGTGACCAAAATAATGTGTAACACAAACAGTGTACTAGTGCCATAGCCATGACGGGAAGACAACTCTGAGTGCACTGGAGCATTTAGTTGAGAGCATGGTGAAATGGATGGTTGCAGCAGCCATAAGGTGGTAATAAATATCGAAGGGACAAACAGGTGTTGTCACATGGGTCGAGGTGAGGTGGCGGGTGCTAGGTTTGTTTTTGGATGCATGGAGCGCTTTGACACCCCATCCGGGGGGTTGTTTGTGCTGAGAGCCTTAGCTAAGAAATCCTAGAAGAGGGGCTGATATCTATGGTTGGGGGAAGTATAGAGTATATCTGGTCCTTCTAAAGCCACCCCAAAATTATCCAGTTTGTTTGCGACCTGGTTGAATTTCCTTATCACATGCGAAGGAATGATCACCAAGTGAGGTGAGATGAGAGCTGCAATGGCATTGAGTCCTGTGGTGAGTCACTAGCAAGGGGAGATGTTGTTCTGAATATGCTTCATTGAGTATATTTGTGAATAGACTTAGGATTATTTGAGAATCCCCCTCAATGATCAGGTTGTTGTGCACATTGTCTTGAGCAAGCTGTAGTCCTTTGATTAGACCCAGAGCTCAGTTGTGTTTTTTGTGTTGTGTCCAATACTTCCTACTGCGATAAGTATTATGATTCCTTGATTGTTTCGAAGAACCACCCCAAATCCGGCAGGCCCCAGATTACCTTTGGAAGCTCTGTCAAAGTTTAATTTGATGAATCCTGGAGCTGGAGGGGACCAGTGTGAAGGGTTTCCTTTGTCTTGTAAACTTTTGGGTTTCCTTGCAAAATGTGGGTGAAAGTTGATGATCCATTTGTCCAAGATGCACTTTTCCTATGGAGGACAAGACAAGTCTTCCTCTTTTGACGGCTAAAGGAGAATGGTTTCTCTGATGTTGTCAGTTATGTGTTGCCAAATGTTTTTCCAGTCAAGATGAGACAAAAGGAAAATTCGTCTGTTCTTCTCTTTCCAGAGCTGCCAGAGAATGAAGCCTGGAAGTAGCTGCCAAATACGGTTTAGGATGGGAGACTGAAAATCTAATTCTCTCCATTCTTCTAAGGTCTCCCTGAGTCCTTCTCACTTGCAATCCGTGGTGTGCATGATTGAGGCACAGTGATCCGAGATTTGTGAACTGTAGGAGAAGAGAATGAGCAGATGATTTTGAGATTCCGAGTCTTTCCAACAAAGAGGGAAAATGGAGGGCCCGATAAAACCTGTTTTGGTGAGGTTGTCCCAGGTGAGGATGCCCTTGTGTGCAATGAACCTAAGGAAAGTGCTTATTTTTGGCCAGTGCTTGATTGACCATATTTTCGCTAAAACTGGTTCCTGGGGAAGCAAGTGTGAGGCGGTTTTTGTGTTGTAGGTGTCTTTGATGGTGAAAGTGCCTCGTGAGGAGTGCCTCCATCTTAAGATTTCATCTCCTTGAGAAATTGGAATTTTCCTGGAAGTAGTTATCTTGTGCGAAGGTTGAAGATCCACGTGTGCTAGAGCGTGAAGTTATGTGGGAGTGGACTTCCAATGATGCAAAGTTGCGCCTGGGGGGTTCTCTTGCCAATAGTTTGCGACCATGATTAGACCAGCCTGAGTGGTGGGGATAAGGAGATTCTCTGCAATAGAGTGTTGTGATAGGGAGGGCCATTGATTCCATGAGTCATTCCAAAAGGAAATTGTCCTTCCGTTCTGTATTTCCCAGAAAGCATGATTGACAATCAGGGAGTGTCCTTGTCTTGCAACATTCTAGATCAAGGATCCCTGTATGTTTTCATTCCATCTGATAATTTGGTTTTCAGCAATATGTGTAACGTACTTCTTCCTCCAGAGTCTGGCCCAGAGGTTTTTATCTCGCTTCAACCATCTCCACCAAATCTTCACATTGAGGAATCTGTTGAGAGTGGCGGGGTCCCTTAAGCCAATATCGCCTTTTAATTTTGGCTTGCATATTTTTTCCCAGTTGATCAGAGCTATTTTTCATTCCATATTTTCCCCTTTCCAAAGAAAGTTTCTTTGAAGGGTTTTGATGGCACTAAGAATACATCTTGGGGAAGCTAGTGCAGAGAAGGAATAAATAGGCAAGGTTTGAAGGACTGATTTGAGGAGGATGAGGTGACTGGGTAGGTTGAGCGTTCGAAAGGTCCAGCAGGAGAGTCTTTTGCCCATGTAAGAGAGGAGCCCCTCCCAGTGATGAGTGTAATGCCAAGGTATTTGGACAGAAGGGAGCTACGTGTGAAGCCAATGATGTTGGTGATGTGAAGTTGAACATGTAAAGGGGTGTTAAAAAAGAAGAGATGGGATTTTTCTTTATTAATGTCCATTCCTGAGGCTGCGTAGAAAGTTTGCAGGATAGTGAGAATGCTCAGGGATTCACTTATGGTGGGGGAGCTCAACATTAGGGTGTCATCAACAAACTGTATGTGGGAGATGGGGGGATCCATGCAATGAAGGGAGAGTCCATCTAGAGACTTGTCAGCAAGGGAGGCTTTGATAAAGCGATTGAGCCCTTCTACCATGAAAATGAAGAGAAAGGGGCACAAGGGGTCCCCTTGACATATTCATCGATAGAGTGAGAAGGGACAGGAAGGAACACCATTGATCAAAATGAAGAAGAAGGCAGAAGAAGTGAGGTTTAGAATCCAATCCACCCAATCTGAAGCAAAGCCAAAAGAAAGAAGGATTTATTTCATGTAAGCCCATCTGAGTTTGTCAAAAGCTTTGGAAAGATCTAACTTTAATAGCATACCTGGAGTACCTCTGCTCTGAAGAGAGTGTATGACTTCATGAGAAAGGATGATGCCGTCGAGAATTTTCTTGCCATCAATGTACCCTGATTGCTTGGGGGAAATGATGAGGGGAAGGAGTGGTTAGAGATGTCGGGCGATTACTTTTGTTAGCAGGTTGTAGATTACATTGCAAAGAGAAATCGGTCTAAACTGTTTAGGATGAGTGACTTCATCTTCTTTAGGGATGAGGGTCAGGAAAGTGGCATTAAGAGCAAGGAGAACCTTCTCAGAGATGCGAGAGTCTTCGATGATGTCCCAGACTTCCTCCTGAATCATGGGCCAATAGAAGTGAAAGAAGTTCATCGTGAAGCCGTCCAGACGTAGAGATTTGCCTACGAGGGTGTCTTGCAAGTCTAGGTCTACTTCTTGAATCATGATTGGCCTGGACAAAGATTCATTTTTTTCTTGAGTTATGAGATTGGGCATGTGTTGGGTGATCTTTTCTATGTCGGAGGATCTATCAATAGGAGGTTCTAACAGATGATCTTGGTAATAAGAGACCAATTCTTGCTCGAGATCTTAATGTTTATGGAGAGTCTGCCCTTGCTCCGTGACCTGGTGGGTAATGCGGTTGTTGTGTCTGCGTTGGATGGTTGCACGGTGGAATAATTTGGTGTTTCGTTCCCCTTCTTGAAGCCATTGTATTATGTATTTTTTCCTCCATAGGACTTCCTCTTGAGAACGCCTTTCCTCCAACTGTTCTTTGAGTATATTTTCCTACGCTTTGAGGTCCTCTGTGAGGCCATGATTCCTTATCTGGATCTGGATAAGCTTCATTTGGTTGTTCAGGTTTCTTTGGGATTCAAAAATATTTCCGAAGTGTTGTTTGTTCTAAAGCTTCAAGATTTGCTTAAATTTTTTCAATCATTGTTGAAAATGAAACATTTTGGAACCATGAGAGATGGTGGCTTCCCTCCACCATTTCGGAGTGAGATCTTGGAAATCTGGGTGGTCAAGACAGAAATACTCAAATCTGAAGGGCTTTCGTCCAGTAGAGCCAGAGATATCTAGTGAGAGCTATATAGGCCAGTGGTTGGAGCCTGAGATGTCCAAGATGCTAGCGCACATCGCT
>JASDQU010099267.1:0-21328 GCA_032191745.1 Picea mariana
TGCGCTAGTTTACCATGGGCGCGATGCGCATTTTAATCTTTTTAGCCAACTTTGTATAGTTTTGGCCCTTTTTGATGTGCTGTGGAGTTAATCCTTGTGTCATGGATGATTGTTTTTCTGTGTTGATGATGTTGAGTTCTTGTCGCCCTGTGCGGACGAAATTTCAGTGATAACAACAATCAATGAATGTTATGGTTTTTGCAAGTTACAATAGTAAACTAGTTTTATAACAACAATTAGAACTTTGCAACAACAACAAACAAAAGTACTCATAAATGTAGCAATTCACCATGAAAATTAAGCATTTTACAAGTGTAACACTATCCAATTACTAGAAGTATTTTTCGAGTAATATAAGCCACTTATGAGTGAGTGTATGTAGAAAATTAATGTAGTTTTCAGTGGTTGTAGCAAACTTTTATAAAAAAAACAATGAATATTGATAATTTTCTATATTTAGGGTTAGAAAGGTTAGTAAATTGTTTGAGAGAGAGAAATAGAGAGAATATTGATTTTAATAACTACTTCAACCACAATAACACCTCCATACTAGTGTCGTTTTCCTCTAGGGCTCACAGAGTCATAAATTCATTGGATTGAAGAGTGAACTAGATGAAAAACGAGAGGTAAGGTTTAAACCCTAAGGTGCAAACATACTTGAGCCTTAGGTTTTAGACTTTGATGAAAGAGGTACCTAGAGTGAAAACATACTTGGGACCTAGGTGCCACTTTCCCTTCTTCTAGCTTCACTTAGGTCTAGGATAAAAGGATATGGTTAAAACCCTAAAGTGAAAGCACTTTTGGGCCTTAGTCTTTTAACCTTATCAAATAATTCTTCACAAACTTGGACAATACTTACCTTGTGAGGGAAAGAAGCACTTATGTTTCCATTTTAGGGTTTCAACAAGACAAAGAAAATTGCAGCAAGATAGTAATTCAACCTTTGGCATTAGCAAGAAACATAAAATTGTAGAAAATTACTTACTTCTTCCAAATAGCAAGACCACCAAAACCCTAATTGAAAAAAATTATCATCCAAAAGAGAAAACCATCCAAAAAGATCCCTCCACAAGACTACTGCATGAGAGAAAAGAGCTAAGAGACCAAAAGGATAAAAATCCTGTAAGGCTAAGAGACCACTTGGATATCATCAAAGGTTTCAATATTTTATTCTTTCATTTTCTTACTAGGCTATGGTCTTGTTATAAGTGTGCATTTAGTGCACCAGGACAAGGGGCGATTACCATTAGAGGGGGTAGAGATCAAGTTAGCCTGTGGATTTTGTAGGTGGCCTTTATCATTCTTTACATATCATATATATATATAGAAACTGCATAAACCTCTATGCCTTTAGCCCCTTCTTCTCATGAGAGAATGGACCATGACCCATTATCAAAGTTTAGTACATTGTGATAGGATCTGGGATGGAAAGTGTTAAGTATGGTGGGGAACATAATGCTACCCTTGTGAGGCCCCACCAATATTACCCTTTTTCCTTGGGAAGTAACAACATGGGACTAGGGCATAGAAGCTAACCACCAAGGTGAAACAAGGAAACAAGCATAACTTCCCAAGCTAGTGATCCATTATCCAACTTCAACCAATGATATGCATCCACATTCCCATTAAATTAAGAAAAAAAACTTTGAATGAAATAAGGACTAACATACCTCATGGTGATGTTGGATTACCATCTCCCATACACTAAGTTGTCTAGATGTGATGATATTAGTTGATATGTAACTATAAGAGGAAATCTGAGGGGGGACGTTGGGATGCATGCTAATCATCCTCATGGTCAGGATCATTGTCTACATTTCGGGCCACAAGATATGATCTTCTCTAGTTACCCCTAGGCATGGGGGCTAACATCTGGCTCTAACATAGGGAAATCCGATCACCGTAGAGTGCATGATAACATCAACATATATGTTTTTCTAATACCTACAATCCTAATCCCACTTCAAACAACAAAACCTTTTAGAAGTATCGACCAATGGATGTGATTCAACGGGGTTAGTAGTAAATTGAAATCATGTTGAAAAGAAAAATATTCACTATACATGATGAAGTAATAATACAACTATCAAATTCAAGTTCCTAACATGTATGTATTATATCCAAATGAGAATGCAATATATACAAGAATATTCAATACTATAATAGTTTGAATGCATGATGAAAACATATATACATTGCAATGCAGGATGCAAATGACATACATAACCTAATATATAGTACAAGTGAAATGATAGGTATAATCATATAACTAGTGAAAACATCCCAACATTGTATCAAAACATCTACGTTTATTCTTAATAATAAACCAAAACAAAGACAAGTCAAGCACCAAAATATCATGAGTTGAAACAAACACTATACCATAACCAATCATAAAATACAAATCATGGAGGTTGACAGGAGGGATAAAGTCATGTAAGGAGGCATCACCACATTCCTTCCCTATCCATCCTAGGACAAGGATGAAAGAATAATACAAAGCCTAACCCTCATCCTTAGGTACAAATCCATTACTCGAAGATCAAGAAGGGATGAGAAGAAACCTAAGAAACACTCTAAGTTTGTCCATGGAAGAAGAGATCAAAAGATAAGGGATCGAACCAGTTTTAGAGAAATTGTTTTTCTCCCAACCCAAGGATTATTGGTCTTGTATGTGAAACTGAAAACCCATGCAACAAACCATAGGTTGAAAACAACTTTACCCCATAGGTAAATCACTATCAGGAGGAAAACTCCCAATCGTATCTGTAGAAAAATAGAAATATGAAAAATGAAAAGGTTGGAAACTCTCGTCATGGAAATCTTGTTCTGGGAAAATCATGGCCTTATATTCATCAGAGTTAGACCACAAAGGTGGTTGAAAATAATCTTTATTGAATAAATCAAAGTGCTCTAAAGATTATGTATCAAACCTTCCAGGATATGACTAGAAATCATCATGAGAGTGTTGCAATGAGTCATCCATGGATGGTCAAAACAAATATGTAATCGTGTCATATTCATGTTACCAAACACCTGAATCATTAATAATCACCCATGTTTTTTTTTAAGGAAACAATTCTATTTTATTTTGAAAACAACCTTCAATGTAGTAAATGGGATCTCCATCAAAACTAGGACAATTGCTAGAAGTATTTTCCAAGTTGTTTAAACCACTTATAAATGAGTGTATGCAACAAATTATAGTTTTTAGTGGTTGTAGAAAACTTTTATAACATAAGAAAGAAATAGTAATAGTTTTCTATGGTTAGGGTTAAAAAGGTTAGTAAATTGTTTGAGAGAGAGAGAATATTGACTGTAATGACTACTTAGACCATAAGAACACCTCTAGAATAGTGTCACTGTCCTCTATTGGATGATGATGTCACCTTATAGGATTTGATGGAGATAGGGTTTGATTTCCCTTGGGGTACCATTGATGATGGAGCATGACCATGGATGATGAGAGGCACCCTTTGCCATGATTTCACCTTGAGAGGATTCCACGTGGCCTTGGAAGGCCCTTGTCCATCCTTGGGAGGCTTGACGTCATGACACATGTGCCATTTATGATGGATTATTTGAATTTTATCATTTGTAGAGGATACTTGAGGGGTTGGTCCCACTTATTGTTTTTATTTCATTTGAATTTGTGGATAAAGCGCTAGGGTTTACCTCATATAAAGAGGCTAGTACTAGGGTTATTTTTCATCATCACTTCTATCAAACTTGAGTGGGGTAACACTTCCAAAATATTCACTATTTCTGGTCTCTTTGGATATTTTCTCTCATGTGATAGGCTTGGAGGAGTTTCTTTGTGGATGGTTTTCTCTCTTGGACGGATATTGTCTACAATTAGGGTTTGAATTATCATGCTATTTGGAGGAAGCAACTAATTTTCTATAATTGTTTATTGATGATAATGTTAAAGGTGTAAAATTGATATCTCGTTGAGAGTTTATTTTCCTTGTTGAAACCATAAGAGGGAAACATAAGTGTTTCTTTCCCTCACAGATATTTCATTTTCCAAGTTTGTGAAGAATTCTTTGCTAGGGTTAAAATCCTAAGGCCCAACAGTTCTTTCACTTTAGGGTTTTATCCCTATCCTTTGATCCTTGACCTAAGTGAATCTAAGAGAAGGGAAAAATGACACCTAGGGCCCAAGAGTTTTTTCACCCTAGGTACCCTCTCCTTCAAATTCTAAAACCTAAGGCAAAAGTGTGTTTTCACCTTAGGGATTAGGCCTTACCTCTCTTGTTTCATCCATTGGTTCAATATTCAAGATAATGCATTTGTGACTCCATGAGCCCTAGAGGACAACATAATTAGTATATAGATTTTCTTGTGGTTAAAGTATCTATTAAAATCAATATTATCTCTCTCTCTCTCTCAAACAATTTACTAACTTTCCTAACCCTAACCCTAGCAAACTACTACTATTTCTTGCTTCTGCTATAAAAATTTTCTATAGCCACTGAAAACTACTTTACTTTGTTGCATACACTCATCTATAAGTGATTAAACTACTGAGAAAATACTTCTAGCAATTGGATACTGTTACACTTGTTAAATGTTTTCTTTCCATGGTAAATTGATATATTTCTAATTACTTTTATCTTTTGTTGTTGTAGATTTCTAATTGTTGTTATAAAACTAGTTTACTACTGTAATTTGCAACAACCACAACATCTATTTATTGTCTAGTGTATAAAGGGTTATTATTGCACTCTATAACTTGGTAATTATATATATTATGCCGCAAATTGTTTATTGTCTCGTACATGTACAACAATTACTTTGTTATCTTCCATCCCTTTCATAGACCTAGAACTAACTAACAAGTGACCAAGATAGGGGGACGTAGGCTTGGATGATATTGTTATTTGATCCCTTGAGGTCACCGGGGAAGCCTCCCTTGTGGTGGATCTCTTCCATCAATAAAATGAGGGAAGTCTCTACTTAGGTGACAATGGTAGATTCTTCCATAGTTACACAAGGTTTGGGATCTTGTGGAGGGATTTGCACAAGTAAAAATCCCGTGATAACAAGTCTCCAACACCCATACATTCATATTAGGAATCTGATGCACTCAGTGGTCCATGAATATTCCAGAATCATAATTCATGGAGATTATTTGATTGAAGATTCCAGTCTATTGTCCTTGAGATGTATTGACTATTATTTTGTGAAGAGCCACAGATTCATCTTCCACTTCTCTAATGTGACGCCTCTGCTGCAACAAAATCCATTTTATTATCTCCAACTTAGCTAATATATTAGTGTCATGTGATAGAATTTTCCTTGCGAAATTCTGAATTGAGTGGTTGTTGCCCTCAATTAACCTCATGCCTCCTTAACACCCAACATACATCTTGAAGTTCACAAGATTCCATTGAAATTCGACAAAGTATCATACCATGAGAATGAGAGAAACACATAGTATAACCCAACCTACCAAACTTAAGGGGAGAAAGTAAGAAATTTTTATCTCAATAGTAACAAAAACCCAAATCATATTGATAACACTCACCATATTTAAAACTAAAAATGGTGCATCAACCATAGAGGAATGATCCTGAATAGGAAAAATCCACCAATGACACCAAAAAACCGCTTGACTAATTCCATAATTGATAATGAGAACTACCATAGATTCCAAAAATATCCAAAGCTCGTCGTCAAGGAATCTAGGCTACCAAAACCGAGAAATTAATGACTAGAAMAAGAAATAAACCTCTAGAGAAAATTTCTCCCCAAGAACTTACCAAATTGTAGAAGAAAAAATGGGGAGAACATCCACTTACCCAAATATCTCACAAGAAAGAAACACCACTCCAAGAGCCCAAATTCCAAATTGAAAGCCACCAACCAGATCCACAAGTAGAAATTATTGAAATGTCGGAAGGAAGAATACATTTTTTGACTCCCAAGCCTTAATCCCACCTTGGTGTTGATGGACTCAGAATTTTGATTCATAATTGTGCACAATATGTAGCTGAAGCATGCAACATGGGAGTGGTCACTTCACATAATGGTTGATACCATGTGTTTTGTCACCCAAACTATGAGCCATGTGCCCCTTTAATGAGAGCGTATGCATTTTGACATATATCATCATGGGATTGGTTGGTGGTAAACCTTGTTATTAATAACAACAATCCCTTATTTTCCTAATTTTTCCTTTTTTCATATTTGTGATCTTGAGAATTGTTTTCCCGAGGTACATTCTAGAACTTGACTTTGGGAATGGAAGTCATAAATTATATGATTATAACAAACACCAAGGCTAAATTTAACTCCAATGGATTAGTTCCCAAGACCATGTGTTGGATCTTTTCATGCTTTCATGCATCTTTCTTAATGCTGGGGGGTTGAATACACAAGGTTCATCCAAACTTGACCAACAAAAACCTTAAGGAATATACATATCAATCCTTAGCGAAAGACTGAATAAGGGCTCACCAAGACTCCATGAAGATCATAGAGACCATCTGGTCTTGTGTCAATGATGATGACTTATGAATTTCACAAAGTTACATCCGGGTTAGCATTCAGAAAATCCATTGAAAATTACTTAACACTGGCAATATGCAATAACAACACACACACACACATATCCAATTGACACATGAGTAACACATAACATCATAATCACTACAAATTTATTATCTTCATTTCATCACCACAAACATACATTAAGCAACCCATACATTGACAAAAACATAGCCTTTTTCTCTTATACATTTTCCCATTGCACATTACACAATGCCATGCGCTTTCTTTAGACTCTATAATTGTGACATAGTCAAACTTACAACTAGAGAGATTAAAAAACATAGGCTCAAAGTGAGAAGGAAAAAAATACCCACAACTATAAAGCAACAACCAACTATCTAACGAGCTAACTCTCTTTATGTTTTCATTGCTCCCTAATATCTGCTTCTCAGCTTTGGAACTCTGTCTCTTTCAGTTCTTCCTGACTCATTCCTTTGACTACCAGTCCCGCATGATTTTTTCACTCGTATGTATTCCACATCGCCTCCTTGGAATCATGGAAATCTAAACTACCTTTCTAGATCACCATCTTTCTGCTCCACATTCCCTCGTGCTACTTGTACTAATAATTCAAGGATATTTCCTGAAGATTCTTTTATTGATTCTGGCATGCATGTGGTGTCTTCTAGATTTCTGGTGCACATCAAAAAACTCATACTGGCATGAATTGGCAGAACTCAAACTGGTGCGCATTAGAAAAACTTGATCTGGTGCACACACCTTATGTCATTCTTTGTGCAATTCTTGAGAACACACAAAACTGGAATAGGAATGCACAATTTCATTTGTGCACACACTATATTTACCCAAAAAATTGGGTGCCAATAGGCCCCAACCACTATTATTTGGCTCGTCCTCGATCCAACTGGCTCATGGAGTGAATGATGCTGGAATTGAGTAAGAGAAAATCATCAACAATGTGGAACCAAAGAATCAAACCAAGTTGTGATTTCTCCCAAGTTGTGGTTGTGGAATCAAATCATTAACAATGTGGAACCAAAGAATCATATTTATAGGCCGTAGTTGCAACTTGACACCGATATTGGAATGAGTCGAGCAATCCTCAAGATAAACGATGGATTTGGGATTCATTTGGATAGATTCTCATACTCTCTCTCTTCAAGGGTTTCTATGGTGATGAATGAGGGATCTGTGTAAAGCACATCAGCCAAAAACTGACCCCCTAACCGAGCCCAACACTATAGGTATAACTTATCCCAATTACTCATTGACCTACAAGAAGTAGATCCCAAGGAAGAGATCCATCAAGAGAGACCATTGACATCCTCCTGTCTCATTTTTCTAGTAGGAAAGGATAGAATATGAGGACCTCCTATCACAGTGGAGAGGATAACCCATAGTCTTCGGCTATCTTCTTCAACAAAGGTGATTATCCATGGTCACAAGAAAATTGGTTGTGGGTCTAGAGAGTTGACATATTGTCACAACTTTGAAGCATAGTTCAGGAAACTATTTGGTACTTGGTAGTGTCTCATTGGTGAATATGAGGGTGGGAAATCTATCAAGTAGTTGATGAAAAAGTGTCAATATTTGTTAAAAATGGTGTGTGGGCTCTCAGGTTTCCTGGATGGACTGGGAATTGCACGTCCCATAACATCTGTGAAGTAGGGCCATGAAAAGGGATTGGAAATAGGAGATGGCAAGATTAGCAGAAAATGGAAATAAAAAAGTGAACGGAAAGAGAAAAGGGATGGGAGCAATGGGAGGAGTGAGAAAGAATAGGACGTGGAGAATTTCTCCGACGAATGCATGGGAGAAAGTGGATATATATAGATTTGTTGATGTTTAGATTGGTTAATATCCAAAAAAAAACCTCACGAGGATATGAATCCCCCTACATTTGTATAAAGGTGGTACTCCTCTATCATAAAATGAAAGATATATGTTGATTCTCTTGGATTGTGGAGATTGCTGGATAGAAAACCCCAAAATATTTATTGCTTAGTTTTATATGAAATGATTCTTGATAACTAGATTTGATCTTTAAGTGCAACAAGTAGTTTCTTAACATTAAAAAGATTGAAGAAAGGCTTCAATATCAGAATAAATGTATACTCAACATCATTTATACAACCCTCTAAATCACATACAAGTAGAGGATACATCCATATCTTCACAAGAAAAAAAAATGAAGTGGTTTTGATCATTTCATAGATCTTTAATTGAGTTCTGCATTCAAAACTGAAAAGAATATAATGGGCACACTCCAAAAATCTCATACTTAGAAATCCCAAGATCTGAGAAATTATTAAATCCATTCCCCAAAATAGTTCTCTGTAGAGTTTATTATATGGAATATATTTCTCATTACAAAGCACTCAGTAAACCAATTGACTAGTGCTCATAAGTCAAGATTTCAAAATGAAAGAACTAAATCTCCATGAATCAAATAGACAATCCTGACTTAAATTTGGTAGTCACATATATGGTTGTAAATAATCTATGATCTTATAGAAAATAAGCCTTGCAAGAATACAAGAAATACACTCAAGACCCAACCATATGCTCGGTTCATAACTACAAGCATAAAGCCTTGAGAAAATAGTGTAGAAGAAGAAGAAGAATGGAGATCTTTATTTGTTGATTCGAGATTTGTCTGCATACTTTATGGCTGGACCTTTTCTATTATGATCTTCTTCCCTGAAAATTCAACCTCACAACCCTTTCTTTGATGATTCTTCCTTCTTTTAAAACCGTTCCCAATGTTTTCTTGAAGTGGTTAGGGTTTTAGTCCTTCTAGGAACTTCCACACACTTTTTATCTTGGAATAACCAATTTAATTAATGCTTGATTGAAGCCTCGTTAATGAATTTTTATCATTGATATCTATGCCTTGAAGTGGGGCCCATTTCATCTTTAATAAAAGTATTTTAATAAACTTTTGTTTTGAAATATTTTGATTCAATGCCTTTTTAAAAGTGGACCGTGTTTTAATTTTCTGAGAAAGATATTTGACCTTTCAACCATGGAAACCATTATAGATGCAATATTCATCATACCAAATTTCCATCCTGTTCTCTTGAGTGCAATTTGTTAATTTTTGTAGCTTCAGGCAGGTATTCTCACGTGGCCTAGGTGTCAGGCTAGTTGGAATCATCATGGGAACCACATCACACTTTAAGTTTGGTGAAAATTCTCTTGGAATGAAGCTAGGGATTCATGGGTTTGGTGATGGGATTTGTGGGCTTGTGTAGGGTATTCACACCCACAGAGAAAGCATAATTTGATATTTACTTGTAGAGGGGCTTCCATAGTGACCCCTAAGGATTGTATATAAAGGAGAAAGGTCATTGTGACATTTCATATTGTACAACATGTGTGGAGACATGATGGAGTTGGAATAAGTGAGTATGTACTTGTGTTAAGGAGTATGGTGATTTCAGCAAAGGGAAATTATGGCCTAGAATAAGAGAATTTGCAAAAAGAAAACTGTATGGAGGTGTCTGGAAAGGTTTTTTTGTATATGTACGTGAGTTAAAGGTAGGCACAGTTGTGTAAATACAGGGGTTGCAGGTGGGAAAAGTCACATATGTATGTTGGCACAATTGGGTGCATACACAGGTTGTAAGTGGGCACAATCATGTACATGTGTGGGTTGTAGGTGGGAAAAATCACGTATGTACACATGTTGTAATGGGTACATATGTGTACATGCGAGTTGCAGTGGAGAAAAACATGTATGTACATGGGTTCTAGTAAGGAGAACCACTTACATAGTTTTCTGGGCAACAATAGGTCTGTATAGGATGATAGGTGATGTCAACATTCCATATAGGTGGTCTACAGTAGATTTGTGGGCAGAGGAAGTTTCCAATAAATTACTGAGGTTTGATAGTCTAATTTGTATGGTTATTGGAGGACAATGTTGTCCTCAAATTTTGGTGATATATTTATTGGCTGAGAGGAAAAGGTTGCCCTCAGATTTGGTGATATTTGTATTGGTTGGGAGGGTTGTTTTTTCCCTCAAAATTTATGAAGTTAACAAGGTTACATAAATGCATATTGTGTCTCATATGTGTTGATGATTCGTCTCTAATCTTGTTGTTTCCACTGCATGTATTTTCAGTCAATAATTTTCAGTGTAAAATTATTCAGTGATAATAGTTAGGGTTTTACTGTTAGATAATTGGGAAGCAATTTTTAGATATGAAAATTAGTGATATAGAGCTGCATGTGAAAATTGACATGGTATCAGAGATTGGGATCTCAAGAGAAGGGGATCATATTTGAGACACTTATCTGCTACAAGTGGTTGTAGATTTCTTGTTCTTGTTTCGGGCATGTCATATGTGATAGCTCTAAGAGGGAGATCTAGTAGTGTTGAGGAGTTGTCTTTGAGAGGGATGTACAATGAAAATTGCAGGTGGAAACATGTTAGATGGTATCATGTTGGAGACATGGAGCAAACTATTTAGATACAAAGTTGCGGACTATTGCAGCTTGGGAGTGTGGCAGGTTGGAAATTTTGGTGGATTGGTGGAGAGCCTAGATCATAAAAGTATGTTTGTGGTATATTACCAACCCTGTGGTTGGACTTCCAATGGCTTGTCATGATGAGTTGTAATGGGTGTATCTCGAGTTCTTTGGAATTAAAGATATGACTTCGTGTGTATGTCAGGTTGATGAGGTCTTCATTGGGCCAGAGAGTTGCACATTATTGAGTATTAATGATGTATGATGTATTTGACCCAAGAGGATGAGGACACTTGCATAGATGAGTTGTGCTGGTCTAGAGTTGACTAGACTGAGTGTCCAACCACAACTTGGGATTGTTTCAAATGAGGACACAATATCAGTTTTAGCATGTGTAGGCACAAAGAGTTTTTGGTGACTTGGATGATGAATTTGGGTAGAAGTTCATTGGATGATATTTACTTGGGTAAGAAGGATGCTTTCCTTGGAGGATTGCATGGTTCTTGTATAGTGGTTTCCAATGACACATGATAGGGGAACAAGATTTATTTGTGAGATTCATAGTGTCTGACTGAGGTATGTGCGAGGCGATTGGTATGAGGATTAGGCATGTCATACAAGGATCTAGAGTTGTGGTATTTTGGATGGAGTGAGAAGATGTTTTGCGAGTGTAAAATGTGCTATGGGTGCCAGGAGTGTGTTCTTAGCCTCATGGATTGAGGATTAGGTCTGTGTAGTGTTGTTTTGGGATGAACAAGTATTATTGGATGTTGAGTTGGTATTCCTTCCCATATATTGGGAACCTTTTGTGTAGGGGATCTATGCACAAGAGACTTTGTCAGGGTTTGATAGGATATGGACTAATTTTATCAGGGATGATACTCAATTGGTTTCCTGGAAGGATATGGTTGATAGAGGAGGAGGGAGAAGGTATCAACACCAATGGTGAGGTAGGTAGTTCCACCAGTGGTGAAGCAGGAAACCCTACCAGTAGCGTAGGTTCATAGGGAGAAGGTAACTCCATGAGTGGTGAGGTAGGTGGTCCCACTAGTAGTGATGACTTAGAGGGAGCTAGAGTTCAGAGGGAGTCAACCCTCAAGATATAGTAGGGAGGAGAAACCTCCCAATACTTCTCATAGGATATTAGACTTCATAGGAGGTTAGAAGGTTCATAGGGAGTGGATGGCTCCAGATATTATACAAACTCAAAGGAATTTAGAATTTGGAGGGAGCATGTGGGATCAAAGGAAGAGTCAAAATTTTAAAGGGAGTTCCCCCTCAGGTTTAGGTGGGAGAGAGGCATCTTAAAGAACTAATAGACACGTGTCATGGGTTGAGGAGTTAGAACATGAGGTTTAGAGGAAGGATGCCTCTAGGATATGTGTGTTTTCCATTGAGGATCCATTTGTTTCAAAAGGTTTCACTACAATGTTAAAGAGAGTAGCCAATCAGGTGGATTGGAGAGTAGTTGTGGTAGCGGATATAGTGCAAGAGACATAGGTACTCCTAGGATGGGATAGGAATCTACTTCCAGGTGATGATGGAGGATGAAATTCCTCCCTTGCTAAGAAGTAGTGTTGATTCTTTTGTAACATTAAGAGGAATTCCCACTTGTACAGTGTGGTGAGAAGACCTCCCTCACTAAGAGGGAGTGTTGATTTTTGTAGCTTTGGGTAGGTATTCTCATGTGGCCTAGGTGTCAATCACGTGGGAATCGTCATGGGCACCATATCACAATTTTATTTTGGTGAAAAAACTCTTGTAATGAAGCTAGGGATTCATGGGTTTGGTGATGGGATTTATGGGCTTGTGTATGGACTTCACACATATAAAGAAAGCCTAATTTTATGTTAAATTGTTGATTGGATTCTATGGTGACCCCTAAGGATTGTGTATAAATGAGAGGGGTCATTGTGACATTTCATATTGTATATCATGTGTGAAGACATGATGGAGTTGGCATAATTGAGTCTACACTTGTGACAAGGATTATGATGATTTTCGCAAAGGGAAATTCTGCTAGGGTGGAATATATGGCCTAGAGGAAGAGAAGTTGCATGAAGAAAATTATATGGAGGTGTACGTACAATATTTTTCTATATATGTACATGATTTGTAGGTAGGCACAGTTGTGTACATACATGGATTGCAAGTGGGAACAACTGCGTATGTACGTGGGTTGCAGGTGGGTATAGTTGCATACATACACAGGTTGCAGGTGGGCACAAGCATGTACATATGTGGGTTGTAGGTGGGAACAATCACATACATATGTGGGTTACAGGTGGGAACAATTGTGTATGTATGCAAGTTGCAATGAGAATAATTATGTATACACGGGTTGCAGTGGAGAAAAATGCATATGTACATGAGTTGTAGTAAGGAGAACCACATACATATTTTTTTGGGAAGGAACAAGTCCATACAGGTTGATAGGGGAAGTCAACAAGTTGTATAGGTGGTCTGCAACAAATTTGTGGCCAAAGGAAATTTCCAGTAAATTGTTGAGGTTTTGTTTTCTGATTTGTATGGTTATTGGAGGACAAGGTTGTCCTCATATTTTGGTGATATGTTTATTGGCTAAGAGGACAAGGGTGTCCTAAGATTTAGTGATATTTTTATTGGTTGGGAGGGATGGTTTTTCCCTCAAAATTTCTAAAGTTAACAAGGTTACATAACTGAATATTGTGTCTCATATGCATTGATGATTCATCTCTAATCTTGTTGTTTCTGCTACATATATTTTCAGTCAATAATTTTCAATGTAAAATTGTTAAGTGATAACATCTAGGGTTTTACTATTAGATCATTAGGAATCAATTTTCAGATCTAAAAATTAGTCACATAGAGTTGCATGTGAAAATTGACACAATGTGGAGTTTTGGATCTCAAGATATAAGATCGGGAAGTTGATTTTCCAAGAAAATTTACTAGCAAATCATGCAAACAGAGTTGAATGATATTTTAATTTTTGAGAAAATTATGGCCAAATTCACCTCTTGAAACCTATTTCATTGTATTCCTCATCGAATTTCCTTTCCAATGAGTTATGGTTTTCCCAAAATGGACACTCATATCTTGAGTTATAATCTCTGGAAGATTGTTGCTCAACAACCGTCCATTAATTAATTCATGGATCAATCTTAGCCCTTGATTAAATTCACCCTCTTTTAATCCCACACGAATTGTGGTGGTTGAAATATTGGTTTTTATAATGTAAAATCCTTCCTTATTATTCATGTTAAGTAAATGAGCTTATGGAAGTCGTTCCTTTGATTATCTCTTACTGCCTTAGAAAAATACATATCTGGGTAATATTTTGGTCATCCAGTCATTACTCAATCATCTCTCAATCAACCTGTAGATATTTGACATGTCATGAGCAATCACCACCTAGTCACATACCATGTGTCACATGTTGGTAGTTCCATGCCATTTCCGCATGTCGCTTGGATATGTGCCCCAAAATAACTTAGGATAAGAGATATTTTATTAAAATAATATGAGGATTTCATGGGGGAATGCAGAGGTAGGTAAGGTGGTAATTAATGGTAAATGAGGTCATGAAAATGGCCAAGTATAAATATTATAGAATAAAGTATAAGATTGAATTACATGTATGGTAAAAGTCTTAAGAATCACTGCAGAGTGCGGTAATACTTCTCAAGTATCACTGCAGAGAGCGATAAGACAGACAGAGGGGAAATGGGAATATGAATGTGAATGTGGAAATGGATAAGTATGGAATATGGGGTATAGAGAGTAGAGTGCAAGAGAGAAAAATGGGTAACTATGGAGAGGAGATTAAGGAGTAGAGTGGAAGAGAGAAAAATGACTAAGTGTGGGATATGAGTATGAAGAGAGTTAAAGGAACAAGATAGAGAGGAAGTTGCATGAGGAATGGGGAAAAATGACTAAGTATGAGAATATGACTATAGAATAAGTATGAGAAGATGAATATGATACTATAACTGAAAAGAGAAGATAAAAGAACAATGCTTAGAAAAATTCCCAATCAATTCTTCAAAACTCTCGTTGAAATTCTCTTTCTCGAGCGGTTGTGCAAAAACATGGATATCTTGAGCATATAGACTCAGATTTTGATTCCACAAAATGCATGATGAATATGATATTGAGGGATACACCATGAAACAATGATCATTCAAAATTTCCTTCTTCTGATATGATTTTTTTTTATATTCCAAAGAATGGAAAATCGAGGTGATCAAATTTTCGATCAACACGAGTGGAGATCAGGTGAAAGGGAAATATGGGATGAGAGAAATAATAGAATGATGAGAACGATCAGAGAAAACCTATGGAGGCCTAAATAATCCACACATAGGAGGGGATAATGGTTTAGATCCTCCATACTCGATATTTTCCTTTTGGAATGTGGTGTCATAACTACGTACGTGCTAGGGATATGTGTGTTTTGATCGACCTTGATTACTTGAATATTCAATGCATTATAACACCAGGTAGCTCATCCCAGGCCCATGTGAATTCCCTACCGGAGCCAATATCTTGTATGGAAGCCATAAATTCAACCCAAAATGGAAATCTTGGGAATCTATAAAGTTGTCAATATCTAGTCCGCTTGTGTGACTAGAGTGTATGTTTTGTTGCCAAAAAGGTTGGAGAAGTGTGGCTAAATTATGGGTGAACCCTACGGGCCATAGTACACCTTCGACCTATTTCCATTGGAAATTTGCTTGAGTGGTTGTATATACAATGTATCCATGTTGGCGACCCCGACTTCGCTGATGTAGACTAGGTGGACATGATCCAAACAACACATACATAGCTTGAAAGGGTGCTGTAAAAAATTGTTGTCATATGACAAGACCAGGGAACCTGGTTGGAGGATTTTATGGAAGATATTGTGATCATTTCATGCCTTATGTCTCTATTTTTTTACCACTTGCCTGAATCCTGCTACCAGGTGATCCTCCTCGAGCTCCATGAGTTCATCCAACCTATGCTAAATTTTCTCTTCATCTGTCATGTGAGTAGATAGAGAAATCCTTAAGATGGGATCAAAAAACTCGAGCAACATGAATATTTATTTATCATAGACTAATCAGAATGGATTTTTGTTCATCATCCTTTTGTATATTTTTTGATATTCCCATAATACCATGGGGATCCGTTGATCCTAGTCGTCATGTTTCACATCACAAACTTTGGTTAATGCATGCTCTAAAATTTTATTGAAATATTCAACTATATATTCATTCAGATAGTAATCAATCAACTCATTTAGTATGTAATGTTCCCAGGCCATCTAGACACTGGCAAGGCACCGCTCAACTATGACGACAACCCCAATTGAGCACTCTTCCTTCGAGCAATTGCATAGAATTTTATAGGTGATTAGTTGGGTAGAAAATCAAACCAACTGAGCATTTATTTCAGAAATTACCACCCCATGTGTGCCCCATTGTGCATTGTATGCACCATATACTTCATTTTGGGAAACATTTTTAATAGCTAGCAATTTCTTATTCTTTTCTCCATGCATGGGTAGGCCTTCCACCCTATGAATTGTTGTTGCATCCACTGAGTAATCACCACCCAACCATAGGTATCCCCCATGGAGGTGAGTCAATAAAAAGTGTACACAAATGGTCACTAACCCCTCATGGACAAAGTGAGGGAAATCGACCAGGGAAAGAATGATGACCTAACAAAGATGTCTTGCCCAATCTTGTGTGAATACCAGCTATTAGTGGTCCACACTTCAAACTACCTTCACATATTGTTATGAAACACTAGGGTAGGGAACTGTTTGGGATCTCAGACATCATAATAAAACAAATTCACATCCTACACTTTTCCCATCCGAGACAATGGTGTCTATGATATTTGTTGATCTTTAGTGGTATTAGATTTATTGTGGGCCTATGGCTTGTTTGGAAAATCCATTTAAATTGTTCCAGCATAATTTTATGATTTACGAACATTAGTCGGAGTTTTTTTAATTCCTACTAGGTTCTGCTCAACTCTTCCCCCATTTAGAAGTGATGAAATCCTTATTGTAGAAATATGAATGGAAATGCTTAGCTGGAGAAGTATTAACTCAAAGAGAGGAAAGTTTCAAGGTGGGTACGATGGTACAACTGGGGGGTGTATGAATTAAGCCATTAATGACTCAAATTTTTGTACGGTGTTCTTCGACCACCATAGGGACATTCATTCATATACCATCTTGATAGTCATGTCAATCGTAAATGATCAAGAGTTTCATGATGTGGCCCCGTCGAAATTTATATTGCATGACCACCCCCTTTTATTTCCAAACATGTGTAATCTTTGGGAGGGATCTGAACACTTACTGAGAGTTACCACCTTAATAGGATCTCCTGTAGGTACCTTACAATGGAGGTGTCACTTTTTATGGCATGAAAATATTTTGGATGTCATACTTTAATTGTGTTAGTGACATCTTTGTACATGTGCAAGTCTTATATTCTTCGGGGGAACTCTGCATGCTTCTTGTGCACCGATGCATTAGTTATCCCTTGGTTAATTGTTTGCAATGACCCCTAGTGGGTCGCAACACCTCTTCACATGTGACCATTTGGTAAGTTATCTCCAATGATAGGATGGTCTGGGCCCTTCTACATCTGGTGGTCTCCACTAACTACCCCCTACTTCCTAACTCCTGTGGGATTCGTCTATTTTCTCAATGGGGTTAAGTGGGATTGAACATGTGGATGTTCATTTTATCGCAACATATGGTGTATTCTGATCCATCCTCTACACACGTGGCTCCCTTACTTGTCCCATGGAAAATCGAGGAGCTAGGGGAACAAAGTTATTTCTCAGGAGTGCACACTAGGCCTTTATGTAGCAGTTGCACTCCTGACGCTGCTACTTAGATATCCACCACCTTTCAAAAGAACACATGTATCGAAAAATATATATGTATAGTCTAAATCTTTCTCTGATTAAATCTTCCACAACTGCCCACTCGTAGGGAGGTTCTTGATGTGCGTATGACCATTTTGCAGGTATTCCTATTAACATTGTATTGAGGGAATGTACCCATTTGTGTTCAGGAATGTGTTCCATCCATGCAATAAACACATCCACTATATCTAAGCCATTGAATCAGTTGGATCCAAACTCCTCTTTGTGCACCTCAGTGGTCATACATGGGCACCTTATTTTTTAAAGTTCATAAAGCTTTTTCTTCCACCTTTCCATGGTGTCATCGGAATCAGTGTCATATGACTTCACAATCATCCAACTCAATTCCCCATTCAACATGGGATTAATGTAATCTTCTTTGCGTCCCATGATCTTGTATATATTCTCAATACCTGAACTTCATTCATCCTCATCTATGGGATCGTTGTAATGGTCCACTTCATTAGGATATAAAGTTGCGATCACGCACAATGTGTCAGTCTCAAATGAAATTTGTCACTTCTTCAAATTCAACACCGCATTGCTGTCAAAAGCCCAATCAATACTAGGTAAGGTAGGGTAGGGATCAAAATAATCCATAATATATATCACTTCAAAGTCATCCTTTGTCTTCACCCCTTCTATGTTCACTTCCAATTGCTCCAATCAACCTATAGGATATATTTTGTATTGATTTTCTAATCGTATTTGAATGGGATACCAAACTAAATTTGGTTTACGTATCAATTCCCATGACTTATTTGGAAGGATGTTCACATCGAAACCTAGATCCAACACGGTTCCATCCATTTCATAACTCTCAAGTTCAATTGTCATCTTGAATTATATGCACATGCACTTATTCTTACTAACTTGGCACATATCCCTTTCTATCTCTGTCTCGCTTCCCCCATGTAGGTTGCTAACATATGTGTTAACTTTCATGAAACATCAAGATTATTAAAAATCTCAAACAATAATGTAAGAAGTTACTTACTTGATCCTCGGTCTTTGTTTCACAACCCAAGTCACACAATGCTTATTCACGTGCCATGTGCTTCAACTCCTCATGTAGATGTTCCTCGATTGTTCCTTGTTCGACACATTTCAACTCCTCTTGTCTACGCGCTTCTTCTAATGAACTCTACATTGCGCTTTGTATTTATTATCACATGCTAGCTTCCTCAAATGACCTTTGCATGGTGCACTGCAATTCGTCAAGGGCGTGAGCCTCTTCCAATGACCTCTATGTCGCTCATTGAATTTCTTCATGAATATGGGCCTCTTCAAATGACCTTTGCATTGCACATTGCAACTCTTCTTGTGCTCTTTCTTCATCTATGGACCTCTGTGTGTCGCACAAAAAATTATTTTGTTGTGTGGCATCAAACTTAGGAGGGGGTTGTGTTGAGATTTGGGTACCTTGGAAAGTGGTCCCCTTATGTTTGTGAACCTCTAAACACAAGTGGGAAATAAGTTTTACTATGTACCATGCACTTTATGTCTAATTTCACTTTGACTAAGGATATTTAAGTCAAAAATGAAATTTGGTCATTTTAGCCTAAAATGACTATTAATTCACTTTGTGGGTGAATTGAGGGACATAAAGAGAAACTATGGAAACTTGAGTAAAGTGGGTTTTGAGTTGAGATTATTTTGGGGAGATCTCAACCCTTTATTAGAGATGGGATGAGATGATCTCATCCACCCATATTTTATGTTTTCTTATGTTTCCTTAAGAGGAGCGCATAGGGAAAGGATAGGCTCATTCTCACTTGTATGTTCACCAAAGGAGCTTGGAGAAGGTAAAGGAGATGGGAATGGAAGCATTGGGAGAAGATATATTGGGCACCTCCTTTCATGGAGGGCTCATGAAGGCTTAGGGCCTATTTTATTTGTGGTGATCACACTTGCTTGGAGGAGGGTGCACCATAGGAGGGGAGCGTACAACTAGCAGGGAGCAGTTTTACTTGTAGAAATTCAGATATGATTGTTTCAGTGGAGAGGCAACACACAAGAGTACATTGTGGTGCAAGGTTTTGTTCTTCAGGGAATCCATGTTCAAGGGCGCTTCACTTTAGTGGATAGAGAAACAAAGGGAGAGGGTGCACTAAGCTTGGGCACATATCTCCTTGGATCATTTGGCAAGGCTCGAGAGGAGATTTGTTTGTATATATATTCCATCATATTGTATTTGTTGTTGTATCTCATGCTTTAGACACCACTTATATATACTTCCATTCCAAACTGGTTTTCCCCGGGGGGGTTTTATCCAGGGTCATGTTGACCAAAAATACTTGTGTTCACTTCATTCATGCTGAGAATTGTAAATCAACATTTAAATTTGTAAAGATCTAGGAGGTAGTGTTATTTTTTTTGAGTATGTCGCATGTGATAACATTGGGATAATAAAAAATTTGCAAGGGCACCTCAAAAGGACACTTAACCATCAAATATGTGAGAAGAAAGTACTTGACTGTTTGTTGTCCTAAAATAGCAGCAAAGGAAAGTCTTGAAGATAAAAATTAGACCCAAACAAGAGGTCAAAGACAAACCTATTGGGAAGCCTCATAGTACCTCAAAAAATCTACATGGTATCAGAGCCAATGGTGGCTTAGACTTGCTTATTTTTTATCATTGAGTGGACAGTTTTGTTGAACAATTCAGCGCAATTTTGGAACAGCTTGTTAGCAGATTTTTGGATAGATTGTTGGTAGTGTTTGTGGACAAATTGTAGGAAGATTTGTTGGACATCCCGTAGGACTATTTTGGACTTGCGTTTTCAACCTCTTTTCACACCTATTTGGATAGGAGTGAGGTTGATTTGGACATCCTCTTTTCACACCTATATGGACAAGAGTGAGGCTATATTTTACAACCTCTTTTCACACCTATTTGCTAGGAGTGATGTTGTTGTGTTACTTCCTATTTTCACACATGTGTTGATAGGACCGAGGCAATACTCTTGTGTTGTATTAGCATCAATGTGAGATTTATTGTACAACCATATTGATGTCCTAGATGCAGGTAGAGGATAGGCTAGATGGAGCTAGTAACTGGTCCCCTTGGAAGACAAAGATCATTTCCATCTTAGAGGACCTCGAACTATGGGATACAATTGAGGATCATGTTGTTGTTCCTCCTATCACTGTTCCCATCATGGTGGCAGAGTTCAGGAAGAAGAACAACAAGGAGAAAAGGACTATTTTTGATGGTGTGAGAGACCACGTCATTCCACATTTGACTAGTAAAAAATATGCATTTGAGATATGGGATTCTTTATGCAAGATTTACCATAGTTCTAACCAGAACCAAAAGATGGTTCTGCAGGACATACTCAAGGGCATTAAGATGCTCAATTCCGAGTCGGTTACACCATTCCTTGGCAGATTCACTGAGATCAGATATGAGCTTGCAGCCGTCG
>JASDQU010099268.1:0-20335 GCA_032191745.1 Picea mariana
ACCCACCCATTTCTACAAGTTCATTCCTTCCACAAACATGTTGTGGGTGGGTTTCTTTCTAGTGAGCATCTCCAATAGCACTACTCCATAGCTATAAACATCACCTTTTGTTGTGACACATCCTCCTAATCCATATTCTGCATTCAAACATCCTCATCAAAAGGTTTATGATTCAAATTTTTTAATAAAAATAGAAAACTCATGACATTCCCTAAAATGTTATCTATCTCAAATAATACCTGGAGGAATGTAGCCTGTGGATCCCTTGAGTGCATGTGTGGATGTGAGAGCTAAATCCTTAGAGTCTGCAAAACATATTGTAGCAATGCCTAAGTCTATTAAGTACACTATCATATCTTCGCCCAAAAGCACATTGTTTGGTTTCAAATCGCAATGGATCACTTGCATGAAACAATGGTGATGGAGATAAGCCATGCCCTGTGCAATGTCTATTGTTGTATTCAACCTTTGAATCAAAGTCAAACTACTTTCTACTTCATCATTGGGATATAACCATTTCTCCAGGCTTCCATTTGGCATTAATGGAAATATCAAAGCTTTAATTTGGAGGTCTGAATAAGAAGTTATGATTCTAATAAGATTTTGGTGCCTAACTCTACCCAAAACTTTGCACTCCCTGTCAAAACTCTTGTGAGCCCCTTCATTTTCCATATTGAGAAGCTTCATTGCAATGATTGTGCCATAATTTATAACCCCTTTGTACACTTTCCCGAAACTGCCTACTCCTAGCAAGTTGGCATCATTGAATTCCTCTGTTGCAGTGATGAGCTCTCCATAGGAAATTCTTTGATGCCCCACATTTAATGATGCTCCAACCTCTATAGGAGTATGCTTCTTGCAATTTCGTCTCCACAGGAATCCCAAAAACAAACACAATACAATAATGACTGCAACTGCAGGGTATGATAACTCTTTTCAAATGTGAAACACTTTTATGTTTGTGAGAAGAGCATGGTGATAGACTTACCCAAGGTCCACATAGTCTAGGATTTCCCACAAATGTTGTAGAACCAACCTTTTTGAAAACTCCTCCCTTCGGGACTTCTCCTGACAAGTTGTTGAAAGATAAATTCAAATGGATGAGCGCTTTGAGATTTGCCAATGTCATGGGTATTCCACCTGACAAATTGTTGGAGGATAAATCCATGTCTTGGAGACTTTGAAGGTCATCGAGCGACATTGGAATCAGACCTTCAAGTGCGTTGCAAGAAAGATTGAGGTATTCTAGTTCTTTGCAGCTTCCGAGCCCACTTGGAATATAACCAATTAACCTATTTGCAGAAATATCTATAGCTTGAACCATAGTCATCTTGCTTACTTCCAGGGGGACTGGTCCATGTAATAAATTGTTTGAAAGGTTGAAAGACAAAGCTAAATTTGCAAGATCTTCAACCTCGGCAGGTATGGGCCTACTAAGCATGTTGTATGATAAGTCTAAATTTAATAAGTTCATGCATTTTCCTAGACTTGCAGGTATATTACCTGATAATCGGTTGTGATCAAGATATAAATATCTCAACTGTTGGAGGTGGGCAATAGAATCAGGGATCCTTCCAGATAAATTATTTACCTCTAAAGCTAGGAGCCCTAAGCTTTTGAGTTGACCAATTTCCATTGGGTTCTTTCCTTCTAAATTGTTGCCACCTATATATAGCCTCTCTAACTTGTGAAGCATTTTGACTGAAGACGGGACCACCCCTGTGAAAAAATTGATCTCTAAAGAAAGGAATGATGATAAACTAGTGAGGTTTCCAATTTGTGGTGGTGTTTCTCCTTCTAAACCATTCATGGCCAACCTTATGCCATACATTTTTGTAGAGAGGCGGCCTATAGAAAAGGTAAACGTCCCATACGTCCTATGAGATTATTCTCGCCTAAGTCTATTATGCTTAGGTTGGAACAGTTATTAAGAGCAGTAAGAATGGGCAAGCTCCTGGTGTTGCCACTAACAGTTGATTCGTGCCTAAATAAAGCCTCTAGAGCTGCATCATCTTACCGAACTCCTCGGGCACTACTCCGTTGAGCTGGTTATAGGGTAAGGAGATGACTTGAAGGTTCGTACAATTGACGAGGGAAGCAGGAATGCTGCCACTCAACTGATTACTGAACAGATAGAGACCCGTTAACGGAGATTTCTTGCTACACAACTCCTTGGGAATGTTACCAATCAACTGGTTTTGACCTATATCCAATTCTTGAAGACTGGTGCAGTTAGACAATGAAGATGGAGTTTATCCCGAGAGTTGGTTTGAAAAGAGAGATATAAATGTCACGTGGGTTAGCATGCCCAACTCGGAAGGAACACTCCAGTGACAGTTGTTGCTATACAGCTGTAGGAAGCCCAAAGAGGATATATTTCACAAGCAGGTCGGGATTGTACCTGTCAAATTGTTTCTTCCTATGTTAATGTATTGTAAGTTGGGGAGAATGCATAGATCTTCGGGAATGTTTCCTGTGAGATTGTTAGCGAACATAGATAAGGATATTAAGCTACGGCAACCACCGAGAGTGGGCGGAATAGAATCTTGGAGCTGATTCCTAAGCAAGTAAAGTGTCTTTAAGCGAAACAAATTTCCCAATTGATAGGGGATGCGACCATGAAATTTGTTATCAGAAAGGTCGAGTATTCTAAGAAAGGAGAGATTGCCGAGAAGGGGACAGATGATACCTTGTAATCCCATGCCTGAAACATTCAGCGAGACCACTCTTTGTGTACGCCGACTGCATATGACACGCGTCCAGTCGCAGAAGGAAACATTTAGTTTCCAGGTAGCGGATAAAGATAGAGTTGGATCATAAGTGATTGCAGAGATGAATCCAATGAGAGCCTGTTGATCAGAAGCGTTGGTGAAATGGGGATGGGCACGATTAGATAGTGGAAGTGTGGAAACCAGAAAAGGAGTGAAATAAAAGAAAAAGAAAAGAATTCCCGTAATAGACCAGAAAAGAGAACGAACGTAACAGATCTCCATCTTCACCTCCTTAGACAGAATGGGAATGGTTGGAGTTTCTTCGATTATTTATATAAATTTAGTGCGGGCTAGCTACGGCAATTCCATTAAATTAATGGAATTTAGAATGTAAATCCAAACGAAATCTTGTAAATTCCTCTGGTGGGCTAGCTACGGCACTTCCATTAAATTAATCAAAAGAATACCTTTCTTCCATTAGATTAATGGAAAGAATACCGCATTTCATAAAACAAATAAGAAAAATACAACACTTCGGTATGTTTAATCAAAAGCATTTTTCGACCTGTGACTTTTAAGCCCTACATTCAAACTTTACAACTAGACAAATTTTGTAAATATATTCCGGCGGGCTAATTTTTCGGACATCTATAAGCTTTAAATGGCCTGTCACTTTCAAGCCCTACATTCAAACTTTACAACTAAACAATTTTTGTAAAGATAATCCGGGGCTAATTTTCCGGACATCTATAGGCTTTAAATGGCCTGTGACTTTCAAGCCCTCCGTTCAAACTTGACAACCGGACAAATTTTGTAAAGATATTAGGCTAATTTTTTGGACATCTATAGGCTTTAAATGCCGTGACTTTAAAGCCCTACATTCAAACCTTACAACAATTTTGTAAAGATAATCGGGCGGGCTAGTTTTTCCGACATATATGGGCTTTAAATGGCCTGTGACTTTCAAGCCCTACATTTTCCGGACACTTTAAATGGCCTATGCCTTTCAAGTCCTACATTGAGACTTTACAAGTGGCGACAATTTTTGTTAAGATATTCCAGCGGGCTAATTTTCCGGACATCTATTGACTTTAAACATTAAATACCGCTGATTTAGAAAAAGAATGGTTGTGTAAACAATGAAGAATTTATGACTAATCAAATTCTATGTAATCAAATTCCAACCAAATTCTTCACAAGTTTTCACAAACTTTCTTCACCGTGGTGTCCATGGGATCCCAGCACCAATGAAATCTAAACACCGCAGTCTAACTCAGAAATTCCTACATTGAGACTTTACAAGTGGCGACAATTTTTGTTAGGATATGGCTGTAGATTCTATGTAATCAAATTCCAACCAAATTCTTCACAAGTTTTCACAAACTTTCTTCACCGTGGTGTCCATGGGATCCCAGCACCAATGAAATCTAAACACCGNTTTCTGTGCTCGAAAAACATTAAGAGAAGCTTTCCAAGATCACCATACTTTTGTTGAGTTAGGAAGGTTGGTAGTGTGATCAATATTTTGAAAATGAGATCTAATATGGGTATAGGTTGGACAATCTAAGAGAAAGTGCTTTTCATCTTCAACCTTCTTAGTGTCACAAAGGTGACACTCTTTCATCCCATGGCGTTTTAGGAATTGACCAACGCCCAGTTTCACCATGGAGCTCGTGAGAATTTGTTCTTATCTTAGCAATGCTTATTTTTTTCTTTACACTTGGAAAAACAGATAGATAATTTTGATCTTCTAGATTAGGGTTGATTACATCTTTATAATACCTTAATTTTTTTTTCCCTCTAACTCTTTATCACACCACATTTTTTCCTTAAATTGTGATTTGACGTTTTTTTTAATAGTATCTTTATTCTGCAAAATGGTTTCTTCCATTATTGCTCAATAGTTTAGCCAAGATTGGACGTCTTTATGCCATCCTCGCTTGAGTCGATGGTGGTTATGACTTGATTTGGAAGCAATTTTAGGTAGCCTCTTGTCTTCCATGTTGTTTAGCTTGTTCTTATACATTAGGTATCTAGTCATAGCCATGCTCTCAATAGGGGAGAGGCTAGTTTCTACGAGAAGGATGGGATAGGGTGTATTTCCTTTAATTTTGAGATTATAGGTTATAAAATTCTTTTGTATTTGCTCTATCTTTCTCCGGGATTCACAAGAGATACTACAGCCCCATACTTCACATCCATAAAGAATAACAGATGTAACAAGAGTCTCAAAGAGGAGTTTCTTCTTATCCCAACTCCAAAGTTCAGCTGATTTACAATTGTTTTAAAGCCCATAATAAGTTTTCCATCCCCCAATAATCATTTTCTCAATGCTATAATTCCAATTAAGCTTGTGGTGAATATCAATTCCAAGATATTTGTATGAATTCACTTCCTCCAAATTGTTGTTGTCATATACAAAGGTATCATAAGGGATCTTATTGGATTTAATAATCATGACCTCTAAAAGCCAGACGAATACGCGGTATTGAATGGAATACGAAGTCTTCGGATGTATTTATATGTACGCTGGACACTAGGGCTATTAACCTAAAATGTTTAGGTTAAGTTCACACTAATTTATAACTAAAGTTAATATTCAATTTAGTCAATGTAAGTAGGAATATGGATGATGGATAAAATATTAAAATTAATCAATTTTATAATAACTTTTCTCCATTATAATTTATTTTGTATCATTTATTTTATGAACTAGATAATGGATTAATTATTTGTGTATGTTTTAATTTGTTTTTTATTTAAATTTGGTAACTTGAATGTTTTAATCTAAAAATTGTTAGATCTGTAGATATGAGTGGTTGTTCCATGGGTTTTCGCAATTTATTTCTACACTAAAAAAATGCAATTTAAACAACATAAAATTGTGATTTCTTACATCAAAAAGTAGAAGAATTAGATAACACCAATTAGAAATGACTATCAAATTAATTATTAAAATTAACTATCCAAATATTGAAATTGCATACTCTAATGAAATAAATAAATTTAATTAGATACTAAAAATCTTTACTTACAATGCAAAATATAGATTTAATACATATAATCTCATTAAACAAAAAATATTTTATCCTATAAACTCTTAAATTTTATCCTATATTTGAGGTTTTAAGATAATAAAATTTGTTTTTTATAAAATACTTTAATAATATTTATTTATATTAATAATTAAAAAGTAATTATTTTAAATTATATAAACAAATACTTTAATAATATTTATTTATATTAATAATTAAAAATTAATTATTTTAAATTATATACAAAAGTAGTTTTTAAGATAATATATATTTTTTTATAAAATACTTTGATAATATTTAATTATATTAATAATTAAAAAAAATATTTTAAATTACACATAAAAATATTATAATAAGTAATTATTTTATAGAGAGATGTGTAATTCCTTCAATGCTTTATACAGAGTTGACATGTGACATTTAAAAAATATTAATAAGCAAAATAATATATTTCAATATCCACCTATTTTAATATTGTATGTGTAAAGCGATTGAAAGTAGAAAATAGTGTGTTATGTCAAAAGACACTTTCTACAATGGAGTATGAAGAATTGTAATTTCTTTCGTGCTAAACATGGGGTTCATGCGTGCCATTTAGAAAAATATTTGTGGATAAGTGCTTACTACTTCTCCATGATGTCTAACTCCTTCAATACTTAATATGGAGTTAACACATGCCATTTAAAATAATATTAGTAACAAGTAAAATATTTCAATATCAACTATATATAGATAGATAGATAGATAGATAGATAGATATAACAAAAAAAAATCACTTATATTCATATCAAAATATTCATGTTCCAAGTCTTTTAAAACATGCTTTGGAAAACACTTTGTCAAAGTTGATTGACATCCTACATTAGTAGCTGATTATCTATACTATCTGATTCAAAAAGTGTGCTTTATTTTAAAAGCTATACAAAATCGTACGCAAAAAAGACTGTTAAGCATGCTTCAGAAATGGAACTCCATAGCTTCTAGTTCTATTCCATCAAAGAACTCGTAGAAACAGAAGGCTCATCTTTGCAATTTTAATGCTTCTTTAGAGATTTTATCTTCCTTAGAGTTGATTTCCCACAAAATAAGATGGAAGGAAACCACTCAAAATCCATGAAGTTGAGCTTGATCACTCTCAAAATAGAATCTAGATTGGGGTTTTGAATAGAAATATTACCCCTTGCCCAATCAATTGCAATTTTGGAGTCACTGAACACTTGAATTTTACTCAAATTCTTTTCCTTAGCCATCTCCAGAAGAGTCCAAAGAGAAATGAGTTCAATTGTATTGTTTGTCCTACCTCTAGGAGCATATCTAATGTGGATATAGTGTTTGTGATTAATAAAAAGGACCACCCCTACACTGCACTTTAGCAGGTGCCCTTGGTTTGCCCCATCAAAGTAACCCCACGAAACAACATAGTCAATGGGGGGGATTGGGGTTCAAGTCTTTTGTTCTCTCGAATCTTCCTTGAATTCTTCTGCCATATTGAGCATGAGTGTAGTTGTTACTTCAGGAGGGATTGTTTTGTCCTTGAAGATGGCATTGTTCTGTGCCCACCAAATGTTGGAAATCATAATGCTTGGTAAGCCTGTATAAAGAGACATCGATCTATCTTGAATCCATGACCTGTAGCAATCGTCTAGAGATTCGTTGTTCCAGTCCGCTCTCGTCTTTAGCTGATCTTTGATCAAATTCGACACTTGACCTTCATATGGACAAGAAATGAAGAGACGAGAAACAGATTCTGAGTTTGATTTACAAAGAGGGCATATGTTAGGACCACACCATCCTCTCTTTAAGGCATTGTCCCAAGTCACCAATTTATTATTCATAGCAAGCCAAAAAGTAATTTTTCATCGGGGGGGGATTTAAACTTCCATAGATATTTCCACCACCAATTCATGGGGACTATGATTATGTCCTCAAACTAGGCTTTATAACCTAGTTTGACCGTATAAGACCTGTTTACGGGGTTCTTAGACCAACATAGAGAGTATGTGGTCTCTTCATACAGGGAAATGAAGTTTTCACATAAAAGAGTAATGAAGGATTCCCACTCTTTGAATAGATCCTCGGGAAGCCCTATCGAAATCATGTCCTTCCATCCCAACCAACCTCTCAGCTGGGGGGATCCTATGCTTGGATCATATAAAGAAGATTTTTTTTAATCCCTTAAGGACCGAAGGAGGGGAGGCATGGGCTTGCAATCTGTCATCCTGAATTTCTTCAATATCTCAACTCTGTATTTTCCTTGACTTAGGAAACTATCATCATTCCTTTGCCAAACTTCTAGTCCCAAGAAGTAGTGCATCATACCAAGGTCCTTCATCTCGAATTCAAAAGCTAATGCACGCTTGCATTCAACAATAAGGATTTTTGAACCAGTGAGGAATAAGTCATCAACATATAGGACCACAATCAGACACTCGTCACCAACAATGTTGTAGTATAGATTAGGATCAAAAACACTCTTACTGAAGCCCAAACTCATCAAGTATCCATCAATCTTCTCATACGAATCACGAGGTGCCTGCTTTAGTCCATACAAGGCTTTCTTCAACCTGCACACATGAGACTCCTTCTCATGTATCATGAATCCATCTGGTTGCTCGATGTAAACTTCTTGATCAATCTATCCATTGAGAAAGGTTGTCTTCACATCCATCTAATTTAATCTCCAACCCATGGATGCGGTAAGGGAAATAATCATACAAATGGAAGTGTATCGGGAAACAAGAGAAAATGTCTCCTCATAATTTATTCCTTCCGCATGAGAGAACCCTCTAGCCAAGAATATTGCTTTGTACTTCTTGACACTTCCATCAGCTACATATTTGATCTTATAGATCCACTTGGAAGTCACTACAGACTTCCCTTTCGGTCTCAGAACAATATCCCACACATCATTCTTCATGATGGACTGATACTCTTTGGTCATGGAATCTTTCCAAACCTACTGACTTGCTACTTCTCCATGACAAGAAGGCTCAGTATCAATGATGTGAATCATAGCTGAAACATAGCTCGAAAACATCTGTGGTTTATTGCTCTCTCGGAATGTACCACGAGGATTCTTGTCCCTCTACCTCTTGCAAAGTTTGTCGATCCCATGCAGGCCTCTTCCGGCCTACTGTAATGTCTATGCGAACATCAACTAGAGCTACGGGATCAACTGGATCAGTGACCGTCTCTTCTTTCTTCTCTCCGTCAATATCCATCTGAGATTCTCTGGATCTTCGAAAGGCTATCTCTTCCTCAAAGGTGACATCTCTGCTAACTTTGATTTGTCTATAACCAGGGATGTAGATCCGATATGCCTTTGAAGATTCATTGTACCCCACAAATGTACCCTTTCTTCCTGATGGGTCTAGTTTGGTCCTCTTTTCCTTGGGTACATGAATGTATAATGGACACCCAAATATCCTGAAGTGTCCAACCTCAGGCTTCACTTCAATGAAAGATTCTTCGGGAGTCATGTTCTTTAGAATCTTGCGAGGACTCTTGTTCTGAACATACACAACTGTCATGGATTCCTCTACCCACAAAATCATAGGTATATTTTGATCATGTATTATTTCTTTGGTTCCCTCAACAATGATATGTTCTTCCTCTATACAATTCCATTCTACTGAGGGTTGTAAGGAACAATGTACTCCCTCTTGATCCCTACCTCAATACATAAATCACTGAAATCCCTAGAGGTGTACTCTCCTCCATTATCTAATCTCAACACTTTGATCTTTCTCCCGGTTAGGTTCTCAACCTGATCTTTAAACTCTTGAAATATCGCAAGGAATCCATCCTTGTTCTTCAAGAAGTAAATCCATGTCTTTCGAGAGTGATCGTTGATAAAGAGCACATAGTACAAGTATCCTCTCAAGGAAGAAACAAACATAGGTCCACAAACATTTGTATGTATCAAGTCCAAGATCCTCTTGGATCTACTGTCACTACTCACAATGGACCCCTTGACATCCTTTCCAAGAGAACAACCTCTGCAAACACCATCATGCTCAATATGTATCTCTGGAAGACCTGTCACCATCTTCCCCAGAGTGGGAAGGGCTCTATAATGTAAATGAGCAAGGATCCTATGCCATAGCTCTGTCAAGATGATAGTATCATGTAATAAGGCCTGGACTGGTCAGACAATCAATCTATACAAACTGTTTTCTCGAACACCAATCACTCGGGAAGAATCCATGTGTGAGTTCTTGTGCCATGCAATAAATTTTCCTTTAGATAAAATAACCTTGTAGCATTTATCTTCTAAGGCAGAAACAAAGACACGTTTTCTTTTCATCCCAGGTACATATAGTACCTCACTTAGTTGAAGAGGTATGTTAGAATCTAGTTGGAAGGAAGAAGATCCAACTCCCTTCACAGTACATCTGACATTATCACCAAGTACAACATGCAGACGAGGCTCTTTCTCTACAATATCAGTGAGATGTTCTCTATATACAATCATGTGTCTAGAAGCACCACTGTCAATCAACCAATATCACTATCAGTAGGAATTGTGCCTGAGAGTGTTGAAATGAAGAAGAACGCTTCATATTGTATTGCTTCATCCCTCTGTGGTGGTTCTGAATCAACATCGACAGTGGAGGCATGTTGTCCTCCTTTCTTCTTGGTAGGAAAATTTCTCACAATGTGTCCATACTTATCACATCTGAAACATTGAATCTTTGATATATCTTTTCTTTGTTCATGACCTAGAGTTGTTGAATTTTTCTTGTCATTGAATGCTTTGGTGAAACTTATTCTTCTTCTTCTGCCTTTATTTACATGAGAATCAAGGGCTTGATTGTCATCATGATGGGAGTCTTTCACGCCTATAGCTATAAGTTTGGTTTCCTCTTGGGTGCAATCTTCCCATAGATGATCAAACTGAGGTAAATCTTCTCGTCCATTGATGCTTTGAATGAATGGTTCTCAATGGCTTGGAAGAGCATTGAGAGTAATCATGAAAAGATCTTTGTCTGTTATGATTTCTCCAATGTCACATCACTGATCTCTGATCTCTAAAATATTCATGAAGAAGGTAGTAGTGGTTTCATCTTTCGTCATCTTGAGATTTTGAAGTTGGTGTTTCAATGTAAGAGCTATGTTAGTGTTGTTTCTCTCAATCATCTTATTCAACGCATCATACATTAGATAAGTTGTCTTCAAGGTAGAAATGTGAGGCAGTAGATTATTATCTTCCTAGCTTTGACATCATATGTCTTCCATTTATCCTTCTCCTCATCGATTGTTGTTTCTGGTAGATTTCCTTCTATCAAATTCAATAGGCCACTCTCTTCTAGAGTGATGTGTAATCTTGACTTCCAAGAGATGACGTTTCTTGATCCATCAAGCTTATTTTCCACCAAAGTTATGTTCCTCATGGCTTGCAGATTCTTCACAAACCCTAACAGCTAGGCTAGAAACCCTAGCTACAGAAAACCTAAAGTTTTTCAAGAGGAAGTATCTAGGAGGTTCGTTGGACTTATGACGTCCAACACGAAGTCCTAAAGAGTCAAAATTACCCCAACGAAGTTCTAGGGTTTGCAGGAACCCTAGAAACCAAAATCTGTAGAAACCCTAGAAACGTTAGGGTCAAAAATCCAAACTTCTTCAATTTTCAATCTGAAAGTTTCAAGTGATGCGTTAGACTAAGCCATACCTTTCTGTGAATAAATTAGTCCCAACGCTCAAGGGAAAGTGCTAAAACTATCTTGACAAGGAAAAGGGTAAGGGTCATTTTTGAAGTTGCAACAAGAAGGTGACGATTAGCTTGGAAAGGGATGGAGTAGCTTGTGCAATGGCTCTTTCAGGAACACTGCTATGATACCATGTTGAATTTTTTATGGTTACTCAAGAACATGTAGTTTCTTTTCAATTTAGTAAGAAATTGAACAATAAACATTGCAACAACACAATAGCTGCAATAAACAAGATCACAAGAAGAATAACCATGCACAAGACACAAGAAGTTATCCTGGGAAAACCCTTCTCAAACAAGGGAAAAACCTTGCAACCCATTTCTATATTTCCAAGAGAAGAAACCCTCACACAGAAAATCCTAGCACACACAATAGGGTGATCTATGACCAAGAAGAATAGTGCATGAAAAGAGCGCACACTTCAGCTCTCCAAGAATGCGTTGAGTGAATGAGATGAATGATACACAATGGGGATCATTCACTAATATATACATGACCTAACTCAATGAATAAACATATCTATTGTCACAATAGGGACAACTTGTACAACTCAATAATACAATTAGTCTTTTACATAATATTAATTATCTTTACACAGTGGGGCCAACTTGTACCCTTCACATTACAAATTAGGGTTTTACAACAGTCTTACTCTTTGACAATATAGTAAGGGGTCTCACACACATCCTCTAGTGCTCTGCCACTAGGGACAGTTCCATATGTTCTCAACCACAAGGGACATCACTCTCAAACATATCAACTCGAATAAATCCATAGGAGTACGAGCTAGAGATTCATCTCAATTCATCTCGACTCAATCTAGAGGAGCACGACAAGAGATCAACACAAGCCATCTCAATTCAGTCCAGAGGAGTACGACTCACATATCACATAGGTGTTCTCACAGATCATCTTAACTCATTACAGAGGAGAAAGATCTAGATAATGTCTCATGAATCAATCATCAACAAGGCTTTTATCTTTTACCCAACATCAACCCCTCTGAGCCTTCAACCCCTTCTTCCCATAGAATGAGGGACAGCCCCTTCTTGGGCCAATACACCCTAAAATACAAAGAGATAAGGAAATGGAGGGGAATAATGATGGAAATTTGATCTAGGTGGATATCGATGGCCACCCACCTTTTCCAACTGGCTCAAAACAATTTTCTGGCAATTTTGGTAATTTACTATTTTTAGCAGTTTTTTCACTTCTGAAGCCGTTTTGAGGCCCTAAACGATGTTTTTTGGAAAAATGGTGAGAAATATTAAAGTTCCTTATATATTTCCCCCAAAATGAATCTCCTCGATGATACCTTTCCAACGGGCTATCATACGCCTAAAACGAAGATCGTATGCAAAAGTTACAACCCCGAGAAGTTGATGTACTAACTTACCCGAACGGGGCCCACATGACAATTGGCGCTTCATCTCCTAGGGTTAGATTTTTGGATGTCTAGAGTTTATGGCCTTCCTGTTTATTGTAAAAATTCCTTTAGAGCCTCATTGTAATCATCTTCTTTTGAATGAGCGTAGCCGTCAAATCCTTCTCAGAGATAAGCTACCACCATTCTAACAAGCTTGTTTCCGTTGCATTATTTACAGTTTCAACTTATTTCCTTATTGAATATAAAACCAGTTTTACTGTATCTCTGTTATTTTGTGTTAAGCACCTGTTAATAATCTATAGTCATTTCGTTCTGCTCATAAAATCTAGATCAGTGGTATCAAAGTGGTTTGCTCCTTGTCGTCTTAATGCATGTCCCCAATGAGGTCGGAGTACAAAGAGTTGGGTCTTGAGCTTGTTTCTCTTGAGGAAAAAATCTCTCGCATGCCCAAGCGACCTCTCATGGCAGGAGAAAAGAAATATGACAGGACAAGATATCCTTTCAAACTGTTGATTAAGGAAGCCCTCATGCAGCAAAGGAACGATATGATGGATAGTTTCGTGCAAATCCTTCGGCGACTACCAACATGCGACACATTTTCTTCGAGTAGAGGCGCCACCCCCTTCAAGGTACAAATAAACTTCGATATTCCTATATTTGAAGGTTATATAGACGCATATGTTGTAGACAAGTGGTTGAATCTACTAGAAGGGTATTTTTCTGTCCATAAATTTTTGAATAGAGAAAAGATTACTTTTGCGCTCCTCACATATGTTCCCCATGTCAAATATTGGTGGGAAAATTTCTGTGAGCAAAAGGAAACAGAGGAACCCTCATTATTTATAGTCACGACCACCTAGGAATCCTTCAGGGATGGTATTAAGGAAAAATACTACCATGTCGGAAGTTATGACGACTGGTATACCAAATGGACCACATTGCGACAAGAAAGAGATCAAGAAGTGCCAAATTTCACAAATATCTTCCATACCTTGCGCACCAAGCTGGGTATCAAAGATTTAGAGAGACATCTGGTGCTTAAGTATCACGGTGCTATGCATAGATACATCTATACCGAAATGGAATTTCTAGACATATCATCCTTGGGTGCGGCCTACCGATATGCCGTCAAAATCGAACAGAAGCTCAAACAAAAGACGCGACAATTTGGGCCTAGGAACCCCTCACAAAAAAATCCAGGAAAGGGCGGCCCCAACCCACAAAACAAAGGATAGAGAAAATATGGATAGTATTAGGACAACCAGTCCAAGCCACAAGCAAAGAAGGACACCATAAAGACAAAGAAAGATATCAGGAAGTGGTGTGACTTCCATAAGAGCGCTTAGCATAACACTGCTGATTGCCGCTCAAAGCAGTCGTTGGTGGCCGAAGTGAAATCCTATGAATCAGATGAGGGTTCTGACTCTGAGCTAGAACCAGAAAGGGGAATATGGGTCATTGATGTGGAACCCAGTGCCACTGTTGCTACCACCAAGCTCCAGCCTAGTGAACCATACGAGCCAAAAGAAGGAGAGCGCCTCTTCCATTCACGAATGTGGGTAAAAGGAACCACGTTGCACTTCATCGTTGATAGCAGTAGCTAGAAGAACCTCATCTCAGTAGAGGTCGTCAAGCGGCTAACCCTACTGACAATGTTGCACCCACAACCCTACACCATTGGATGGCTCCACCAAGGACGCGATCTCTGCGTCAGCTAACAGTGTTAACTGTCGTACGACATCAATCCCTTCAAAGACGAGGTATTGTGTGATGTTGCTCCTCTCAAAGTTTGTGATGTTCTTTTGTGCCAACCTTATTTATGGAAATGTCATGTTGTATATGAGTCTAGGCCTCGTATTTTTATTATTACTTTGAACAGGAAATTGTATAGGATACTCGAGGCAGTCCCACCTAGTGCTATTTCCTTGATCTCTTCTAAGAAATGCAAGAAGACATCTCTCAGATGGGTAATTTTGTCTTCTTCTTGATTCTCTCTCATAATAAGAGAAAGATCACAGCCACATCCAGGGTCTCTATGGATAACCTCTCCACACAACAGAAGAAAGTAGATAAGGTCGTGTACGAATACTCAGATATCTTCTCCTCACCTACCAGGGTACCTCTGCACTGCCAAGTCAAGCACCCCATCGATCTAACCCCTGACGCACCACTGCCCAATGGGCCAGTCTATCGTCTCTCTCTATTAGAGAATGAGGAGATCAAGCGATAGATCTAAGAACTGCTCCACAAGGGGTACATCCATCCCATCTCATCACCTTGTGGGAGCTCAATTGTGCTGGTACAGAAGAAACATGGAACGTGGCAACTCTGCATTGATTACCGGGATCTGAATAAAATCACAGTCAGAAATCGGTACCTGATTCTCTAAATCGACGACCTCCTTGATCAACTCATGGGGGCCAAATATTCAGTAAGATTGATCTGAAGTTTGGCTATCACCAAGTCTCGATAGAAAAAACAGATGTATGGAATACCACCTTCAAGTCAAAATAAGGCCTTTTTGAATGGTTGGTCATTCCCTTTGGTTTGACAAATTCTCCAGCCACTTTCATGAGGATGATGGACAATATCCTGCGACCACTCACCAATAATTTTGTAGTGGTGTATCTGGATGACATTCTCATTTACAACAAGACTTGGGCCGAACACTTGCAGCATATTCAGTAGGTTCTGCACACCCTGCAACAACACAAGCTATACGCCAACTTGGAAAAATTCTCCTTCTGTATGGATAGGGTAAACTACCTGGGCTACATCGTTGATCAACATGGTGTACATGTGGATCCATCCAAGATCTAAGTCATCCGTGACTGGCCAGCCATAACCACACTCACTGAGCTTCGGAGCTTTTTGTGCCTTGCCAATTTCTATCGTAGGTTCATGTTTGGATTCTCCCATATTGCATGGGACCTCAGCCAAATAACCAGGGGTGGTGGTAAGGTGAAATTTGCATGGGGCCGGTCCCAACAAAAAGCGTTCGATGATTTGAAGCATGGCTTGTGCTCATCCCCAGTACTTTCACTACCAAACCTGCAACAACCCTTTGAGATTGAGACAGATGCTTCAAACTATGTTGTGGGTGCCGTTCTCACTTAGCACAACCACCCCGTGGCCTATCATAGTGAGACACTATCAGATGTTGTCCGTAAGTACCCTACTTATGAAAAAGAAATGTACTCCATTGTGAAAGAATGCCACCAGTGGAGACATTACATTCTTGGGAAGGAGACAGTCATCCACACTGATCATAAGCCATTGCAGTTCATGCAGACAGAAGGAAAATTGTAGAATGACCACCATCAAATGTTGTCCACATACTTGCAGCAATTCCATCTCAGCATCAAGTATAAAACAGGAAGTACCAATCACATCGTTGATTTCCTCAGTAGACCTCCCATCACGACACTCACCACAGTGATAGACTCTTACAACCATGAGACCTCTAGATGGCCCCAACTCTATGAGACAGACCCAAACTTTGCCACCACCTACCAAATGTTGGGTACAAATGCAGTTGTCGATAATTTCCATCTTTAGGATGGGTTGTTGTGTCGTCTATGCCATATTTGTGTTCCATCAAGCGAGCGAGTGAAGTTGATCTGGGAATCCCACTACAGTTGGGTGGTAGAACACTTCAGCATCGAAAATACAGTGGAAATGCTACAAAAACATTTCTACTGGTTGAAAGTTCGATAGGAGGTCAGCAAGTATATCATGTCCTACACTGCTTGCACTATTTCCAAACAAAACACTAAGAAACAGGGCTTGTACACCCCTCTTCCTACTCCTAACAGACCATGGGAATCCATCTCAATGGACTACATGTTGGGCCTCCCATCCACCAAGCGGGGAAATGATTGTGTTATTGTGGTCATTGATCACTTTTCTAAGATGGCAATTCTGGTTCCCTGTAAGAAGAACATCACAGCAGAGGCCACTGCCAAGCTCTTCTTTGAATGATTCTGGGTACATTTGGGAATCCCACAAACCATTGTCTCATATCGGGATAGACGATTTCTCAACACATTCTGGTTGAGCCTCTAGTCACTACTGGATACCAAGCTCATCAAATCCATGACCTTCCACCCCTAGACAGATGGCCAAACCGAGGTCGTAAATTGAATGATTGTGCATATCCTTCGCATGTATAATTCAAAGCACCCTTACACATGGGATGAGAGCCTTACCTATGTCCAGCATAGCTACAACCGAGCTCTACATATCTCAATCGGCCACAGCCCCTTTCAGGTGGGGTTGGGGTTCCAACCATTGGGTCCCATAGATGTTGCACTTCCCCTTGCGGTTACCTCGACCGACTCATCTCTTGCTCTAACTGAAGCTGACAAAGACACCCGGTTAATTGAGCATATCCAGCACATCTTCCAATAGGTTCAGGATTTCCTATAGAAGTCCAATGATAAGTACAAGCAATGCCATGATCAACATCAGGTGCCACATAAGTTTCAGGTGGGCGACAAAGTTTGGTTGCACTTGCAGAAAGAACGCCTGACAGGACCCGATCGGAAGCTTCAAACACTCCATTATGGTTCGTACACCATCACCAAGGCTATGGGGGATAATTATTTTGAGCTCAACATTCATTCTTTCCTTGTCCTACACCTAGTGTTCAACGTGGATCTCCTTCTCCCTTATTTCCCACCATTATTGGACACCTCAGAAGTAGCAAAATAGCTGACACCAACATAGCTCAACCCTGACTGCATACAATAGGAATCTAGTGATCATATTGTGGAAACACAGATCAAGGGCACTCGATAGCAAAGGATCCATCTTTATCGAGTCGTCAAAGCAGGGCAGCTCCTGCACCAAGGGAAGTGGCTCACTCGGGGCCAAATTCAGAAGAAATTTCCTCATCTGATGGGGGAACTCAATGAAATGGATACCATTGCTTCCTAAGGAGGGAGGATTGATCCAGGTGGATATCGGTGGCCACCCACCTTTTCCAACTGGCTCAAAATAGTTTTCTGGCAATTTTGGTAATTTACTATTTTTAGCAGTTTTTCACTTCCAGAGCCGTTTTGAGGCCCTAAACAATTTTTTGGGAAAATAGTGAGAATTATGGAATATCCTACATTATTTCTCCAAAAATGAATCTCCTCGACGATACATTTCCAACGGGCTATCATACACCTAAAACGGATATCGTATGCAAAAGTTACGACCTCGAGAAGTTGATGTACTAACTTACCCAAACGGGGCCCACATGATTGTTGGTGCTTCATCGCCTAGGGTTAGGTTTTCGGATGTCTAGGGTTTTTGCAATTCCTGTTTATTATAAAAAGGATTTCAGAGCCTCATTGTAATCATCTTCTTTCGAATGAGTGCAAGCGTCACATCTCTTCTCAGAGATAAGCTGCCACCATTCCAACAAGCTTGTTTTTGCTACATTATTTATAGTTTCAGCTTATTTCCTTATTGAATAGAAAACCAGATTTACTGTATCTCTGTTCTTTTGTGTTAAAAACCTGTTAATAATCTGTAGTCATTTCATTCTTCTCATAAAATGTGGATAAAAAGTGGTAAGTATGGTCGAGAACGATACGATGGCTCATTAAGGGAGTTCCCAGTAGCAAACTCATCCCCAAGGAAAACCACTTACTAGGGCACAATGTCAACCACCAAGGTGAAGCAGGGAAAAAGGAATAATGTCCAAGCATATATCATGAAATCTAGAGAAATATAAGATATGAAATAATCAAATGGATTTAATATTGAAATGATTCTCACCATAATAGTGACTTGTACCTCATGGAGAAAGGCCCACTTCCTTCCGGAAGCTCGCTGGCATGGTGGATGCCATCTGCAAACCTGTGACCATATTTGGTGGTGAGTGGGCTTCCCATTTATGCAAAAGGGTATTTCTGGTCATGTATTCTCTCGACACTCCATATCTGCAACCTGAGGTCCTCGAGACATAATCTCCTTAGTTATCCACAAAATGGGGATAACAAGCACACTTATGTATCTATGAAAATTTTCCTCCCTTGAGATCTGTTAGTAAATGCTAGCAAAGAATCCATGATTAATGAGGTCCTTGTGAATAAGATGTAGATTTTTTGAAACATTCTGGCCAAACTAAGGGAAAAGATGTAAAATCCCATCATCTTTGCGAGCTGTTTTTCTACAATAACGAATATATTGCAGCGAGCTTTGAAGAAAAGTCCCTCAATTCCGAGAATCGTGGTGAACATCAACAAAGCACTGAAAGTATGTTGAAATCCATAATCAATGAGCTCAACAATTTGAATACCAAATTGTATATTCCCAATGGGATTGTTTCATCAGCACCCAGGAAGGTGGAGGAAAGAAGAATCCAATAGAGGTCTAGGAGACTTATCGGGAAAGGGAAAAATGGTGTTTCAGTTTTTTTTATTTCATGTCGAAAGCCACTAGTTTTTGTTTGACTCTGTTTTAATGTTAGTCTAGCTATTTTACAATGAATATTTGTAAAATTTTGTTTCTTAAAGGATTATATGTATGTTTTTTCAAGTGACTCCTCTAGTGATTAGTCCTAGACAGTGTCATAATCTAGTTGTTTAGTTAGTTTCTAATAACTTGTTTTGAGAAAACACATTAGGTTATGAGGGTGGGCTGGGGGGAAATATAGATAAAACATAACTACTGAGGGTGGGGGTTGAGGGAAATATTAGATAAAACATAACTAATGAGGGCGGGGGTGATTAGAGAAAATAGGTTAAACATAACTACTGAGGGTGGGGGTAGGGGGAAATATTAGAGAAAACATAACTACTAAGGGTGGGGCTGGGGGAAAATATTAGAGAAAACATAAATATGTTTTCTATAATATTCCCCGCTACCCCGACCCTCATTAGTTATGTTTTCTCTAATATTTCCCCCTACCCCCACCCTCGTACATAACTAATGAGGGTGGGAGTGGGGGTGGGGGTGCGGGAAATATTAGAGAAAACATATTATGTTTTCTCTAATATTTCACCCCACCCCCACCCTCATTAATTATGTATGAGGGTGAGGGCAGTGGGAAATATTAGAGAAAACACAACTAATGGGAGTGGGGGTAGGGGGAAATATAGAAGAAAACATATTATGTTTTCTCTAATATTTCCCCACACCCTAATACATTTTCTCTAATATATTATGTTTTCTCTAATATTCCCCCCACCATAATATGTTTTCTCTAATATTTCACCCCACCCCCACCCTCATATATTGGAGAAAACATATTGGTGGGGGGAAATATTGAAGAAAAAATTATTATGTTTTCTCTAATATTTCCCCTCACCCTAATACATTTTCTCTAATATATTATGTTTTCTCTAATATTCCCCCCCACCATAATATGTTTTCTCTAATATTTCACCCCACCCCCACCCTCACCCTCATATATTAGAGAAACCATATTATGTTTTCTCTAATATTTCCCCCTACCCCCGCCCTCATATAATATGTTTTCTTTAATATCCCCCCCCC
>JASDQU010099271.1:7729-18077 GCA_032191745.1 Picea mariana
ATATTCAGTATGTAACATACATAACCTTTATACATTAATTATTAATCAATATTAATAATTAGAGATGTAACCAATAATGCATTAATAATATATTGAAGTACAAATAATTATTAGGATTAGGGTTAGGGTTATTAAGGTTAATGTTAGGGCCACATTAGGGTTAGGGTTATTCTTATTAAAATTAGGGGTATGGTTATTTGTATTAAAGTTTATTTTATAATAACAATAAAATGATTTGAATTCAATTTAAACAATAATAATAAATGGAAACATGAATGTAGAGAAAAGAGAAATGTGAATGTCATACATTTCCATGCGTCACAATGTGATGAACATAGCTTCCTCATCATAATGTTTTGCAAATATGTTTTCTTCATAAGGTGAAAAACAACGTCAAACATAGCCTCGTTGCAATGCTATGCAAATATCTTATCGTCATAAGGTGACAAACAATGTCTTGTCATCTTAATGTGATGAACATAGCCCCGTCGTCACAACAAATTTCTTGTTTTCTCAATATGATGGACATATGGCATTCATGTTCATCACATAGCCATATGAAATAGGATGAACATAAGATATTTATGTTCATAACCAATTTTTACTTTAATTTCATGACGTCGCAATGTGATGAACATAACCCCATCATCGCATTATCCCTATCATCGTCAATATGTGACAAACATTATCCAATCATCACAATGATATGAACATATCCCCCTCTTTTTAATGTGATGAAAATATCCAGTCATCATAATGTGACGCAAATATCCTTCCCTCCCAATATGATGAACATAACCTTGTCATCGCAATGTGACGAACATAACCATATTATCTCAATGTGACGAACCTAGCTTTAAACGCTGAACATACAATGTGAAGAACATAACCATATTGTCGCAATGTGATGAACATAACTATGGTTGACCTTGATTGACCATGACCATGATTGACAATGGTTGAACATGGCTCGCCATAACCATACCTTCACAATGTGATGAAAACAACAATTTTGTCATGATGTGATGAACATGAGTGGCCATAACAATATTTTCGCAAGGTGACAAACATGTCTTGTCATAATCATATTGTCGCAATATGATGAATATAACCATATTGTCACAATGTGACGAACATGACTGACCATAACCATATTGTCGCAATGTGACAAACATGGCTGGCCATAACCATATTGTCGGAATGTGATAAACATAACCTCGTCATCACAATGTGATGAACATAACCATATTGTTGCAATGTTGCGAACACAACCTCGTCATCTCTGACAAAAAAATCATGTCTTCATAATGTGATAGACAATGTCCTGTCATCACACTATGATGAACATAGCCCCGTCATCGAAATAAATATCATGTCATCGCTATGTGATGAACATACGACATTTATTTTCATCACATAGCCATTCGACATATGATGAACATATGACATTTATGTTCATCACATTGGAACTTTTTAATTAAATGACCTGTCATATCAATGTGATGAACATAAACCCCTCGTCCCAATATCCCCATCATCGTCAATATGTGACAAGCAATATACTTTCATCACAATGTGATGAACATAGCCTTGTCATTGCAATGTGATGCAAATATCCTCTCATCATATTGTGATGCAAATATCTTGTCGTTGCAATCTGTCGAACTTATCCTCTCCCTTGCAATGTCACAAAAATAACCCTATTGTCATGATATGATGAACATAACCTCAGCATCACAATTTCATCAACATAGCTTCATTGTCGCAATGTTACCTAAATATCATGTCATCATAATGTGACAAACACTTCCAAATTTCACTATCTGAAAGTCATCCATAGTCTTGGTCAAATATGGTCATGGCCAACCATGGTCTCCTATGAATAACAAGTGTCAAACATGGTTAACCATTGTCAACCATAGTCAACCATGGTTATGGTCAACCATAGTCAAGGTCATCCATAGTGAATTTCTACAAAAGTTAACCACAGTTAAGGTCTATGGAGTTTAACCATGGTCATGGTCAACCATAATTAACCATTTCAACCATAGTGAACCTTTCCTTCCAAAAGTCAACAAATTTCTACCAAATTTAACCATGAACATGGCCAACCATAGTCAAACATGGTCATTGTAAATTAATGTATTATTTTTATCAGATAGTCATTTTACATATGATGAACACATGACATTTATGTTGATCACATTGCCACTTTTTACTTAAATGACTTATCATTGCAATGTGATGAGCATAAGCCCTTCGTACCAATATCCCCGTCTTCGTCAATATGTAACAAACAATATATTGTCGTCGAAATGTGATGAACATAGCCCCGTCATTGCAAGGTGATGCAAATATCCTATCATCATATTGTGATGCAAATATCTTGTCATCACAATCTCACGAACTTAGTCCCTCGCTTGCAATGTCACAAAAATAACCATATTGTCATGATATGAAAAACATAGCCTCGTCATCACAATGTCATCAACATATCTTCATTGCCGCAATGTTACGTGAGTATCATGTCGTCATAATGTGACAAACACTTCCAAATTTCATTATTTGAATGTCATCCATAGTCTTGGTCAACTATGGTCATGGCCATCCATGGTCGTCTATGGAAAAAAATTGTCAAACATGATTAACCATTGTCAACCATAGTCAACCACACACAACCATAGTCATGGTCAACCAACGTCAACCATAGTGAACGTCATCCATAGTGAACGTCAACCATAGTGAAGGTCTACAAAAGTTAACCATAGTGAAGGTCTATGGAAGTTAACCATGGTCATGGTCAACCATAATTAACCATGTCAACCATAGTGAACCTTTCCTTCCCAAAGTCAACAAAGTTCTACCAAAGCTAACCATGATCATGGCCAACCATACTAAAGCATGGTCATTTTAAATTAATGTATTAATGTATTAACACTTTAATAATGTATTAACACTTTAATAATGTATCTATTAAGGTATTAATACTTTAATAATGTATTACTAAAGTATTGATACCTTTTTAATGTATTAATTCTTTTAAATTAATGTTTTAATATCAATATTTATGTTTTAAGATATATATTAATATTAATAATGTATTCAATGTATCAATTAATCAATTAATCAATATACCTTATATTATACATAATTAATTAATACATTACATTATTAATGTACGAACTAATTAATTTATATGTTATATTATACATTAATATTATTTTATACTTTAATTTATACATTATATTATATTAATGTAATAATGTCTTATTAATGTCTTACTACCTTATTAATATATTATTTTATTAGTATTAATACTTTAGTATTGTATTTATTAAAAATATATTAATATAATAATTAATCAAATTAATATATTTTAATATACTTTAATGTATCAATGTTATTCATAGTCATGACCATAAGACACCATGATCATGGTAAACCATACTCATTTTCAATAAATGTATTAATACTTTAATAATAAATCATTAATATATTGTTACTTTAATAATGTATTTATTAAGATATTACTACATTAATAATGTATTTTTTAATATATTATTATTTTAAGAATACATTATAATTACTTTAATGTAATAATACTTTAATATGTTACATTATATATTATTATATTAATTCTTTGATTTATACATTACAATTATATATTGTTAATGTATCAATTAACAATGTATTATTAAATAAATTAAGGTTAATGTATTACTACTTTATTAATGTATTAATACTTTAGAAATTTATTTATTAATGCATGTAATGTATTTATTAATGTATTACTTTATTAGTGTATTACTTTATTTTATATATTGTTAATGTATCAATCAAGTAATATGTTACATTATATACTAATGTAACATAATACTTTAATTTATAGATTACATTTATACATTATTATTATCTATTACATTAAAGTAATATATTACATTACATTAATAGATCTCATTAATTTATATACATTAATATAATATTAATGTAATAATTAATTAATACATTAATTATGTATTAATATATTAATAATGGTTTTCAAGGTAGGTCTTCAATTAGCAATAATCATTTTATAAAGGTGGAAAATGGGTTCATTTATATATATCAACCACTTTTATAAAGTAATTATTGCTAATTTAACCTTTATTTTTTTAACTTTTAGAAATTTAGATGTAAGAAATTCTTGTGACCTCCCATATTGAGAAGTGGATACCAAAAATAAATAATTATCCCATATTGAAGAGTGGATACCACGAATAAATAATTAACTATGTGTTCTCTTTTAAGAAATATATAATTATGTGTTCTCTTGTAAGGAATATATAATTATGGGGAAATAGTTTCATTATAGTTAGGCTTTTATCAATGTGAAGTGTGTCATGGGAGGTCCAGTGTTACCTTTCCTTGTCTATTTTTTTCACATTTATTTAATATTATTAAATTATTATTAATAATTTAATGTCTTAGCCACTTATTGCCACATTTACTTAAGTAACAAAAATATATATATAGAATATTTCATTGTCACCGTCAGATGTTTAGTAGGGATTAATTCTATGAATAACAAGTGTCATATTACTGCAAATGTTTCATTTTAGCCCAGTCTTTATGGATGTGAGATGATCCACTAATGGATGCCACATTTGACCTAAATTTTAACTATCCGAATGGTGGTTAAGCTCGATGCAGCAGGACTGATGCCAAGTTTGGGCTATGTAAGCGTGTCGACTGATGGATGCCACATTTGGATTGAGTTTTAATTAAGGTAGCCATGGTTAAGCTCGATGCAGGATGGATGCCAAGTTTGCATGCTGTTTTAAATTTCACTCGGGCTGGGGACTAATGGTTAGGGTTATTTAATACCGAGTGGCTATATGCTTTGTTGATTCAACCATGAACGACACAATAAATTTAAGGCTTTAACAGTTTGGATTCCCTGTTAATTATTATTAATAGTTTGAAATTTAACAATTACCTTTTTATTAGGCACAATATATGGGAATCATCATGTACCTCCGCCGCGGCCTATATCCAATGGTTTGGTTTCGCCGATTGAATAATTGAATATTATATTTTTGTTGTTTAACCGTTTGGATTAGCTATATATTTAAGAGTACTTCTTATTTGCAGGCACAAGTTAGGGAATCATATAGTTTCGCACTGTCTCAGCACTTATTTCACTTATAAGAAGCAAGTCAAATGCTAAGTCTTGCAAGCTCACCAATTGGTGATCGTTTAACAGTGGCCCACGATTGTTTATGATGCTTAATGCTAAGTCTTGCAACCATACCAATTGATTAATCATAAATTGGGATTTCTTTGATCACTGCCAGCTAGTTAGATCTTCACTCCACGTGACAGAGGAACCAAGTCAAATTAAGAATGAACTTTGGGTATTAAATACGTAACTTTGAACAAATCCTAGAGGCTTCCCTGATCCAAACTCAGGTACTTGTTTTCTCGTGAGAATTAATGCCTATAACCAATATTAATTTCTTGCATCTGCAGTTTTTTTAAACTTCTCTTGCTGTATGATATATTCGGAGTCTTTTTGAAACTTCTATTGTGCTTGTCGTATGATAGATCCACCTGGAGCATTTTCCAAGCTTCTCTCTGATTCGATTCGTTGGGACTCTTTTGCAAATTTTATATAGATTGCATCTTAATAAAATAAAATAAACGAGTTAGCACTTGTAAATGTTAAGCATTTGATTAGTTGGTTAAAACCCTAAAAAATATAGTTAAAATCCAAAAAAAAATGAATTAACACTGATAAATGTTTTTGGGTATTAGCTAGTTGGTTAAAATTCATAAATAAAATTATTCAAAAATTTATTTGAAATACTATCCATACTATTCCTTACTTTTTCAATTGGATTTTCATTATATATATACTTAAAATTCATAAATAAAAGTATGCACAAATTTATTTGAAATACTATCCATACCATCCCTTACTTTTTCAATTGGATTTTCATTATATATAATAGCACATCTCATGAACTAGGATAGGTGATGAAAGTAGAACCAACAACAGTTCAAGTTTATAGATTTTTTATTAAATCATACTTGATACAAACTTTAACCCTAACATAATACTAACTCTAGCATAATTTTATATGGTTTTAATCATTACATAATTAAAAAAAAATAAGATTATGCTAAGATCAGGGTAAAACCATAAAAGTTTATGATAGGAATTAGGGTTTGTATCAAATATCATTTAATACAAAATCTAAAGCCTATTTAACTTGAATTGTTATTCCTTCTACTTTCATTGCGTTCATCGTCTACATAATCTGTGGCTATGCTAGTTTAATCACTATCTGGAGATATGCTTTCAACTCTTACTCGAACGACCACTGTCATCTTTGACCTTCCGATATGCCCTAGAAATTATTAAGGCACAATCGCTGATATAGTAGAGATCGTCGATGCTAGAAGGCATTCAATGAAATATCATGAATGTGTATGATGGTGTGCCTCTCGATTTCTGTTTTGTAATAGTTTCGATTCGGTATATATTTCTCATAATCATCGATTAGCTTTTTATGTGCAGGCACGACATTAGCTTTTTATGTGCAGGCACAAGCTATTGTACATTTGGTAGGAAATGTTAATCATATACCGCCGCCTGCTGTATCTAGTGGTTTCACTTGGCCAACTGGATATAGAGATTCTATATATGCATGACATTTTACAGTATATGCTTCAAGGGCAACAATATATGTTCCAGGTAAATTTCGAAAAATCATCGACCTGTCCATCCACATTTTTAAAATTTTTATTTTAATGTTTTCTTATTAAGCTTTCAGTGGTGGATTGAAGGCTTCTTGTGCTACTTCAAAGGCGCAATTGCAAAATCTCAATTAAATTTCTTAGGGTTATTCGGATAGCGTTTGTTGCCCCAATTAAATTTGTTAGGGTTAAGGCTACTCATATAGTCTTCTTTGCAAAATCCGCGATTAATTTTACTTCATCTTTGCAAAATCCCCAATTAGGATTAGCGTTATTAAATTATAACTAGATACATTATTAAATTATATGGCACTCCTCCACATTATGATCTGATGTCTAATTTAGTCTAATGAGCTGCTGTCTAATTTAGTCTATTTAGTTGATTAGTCTAATTATTAGTATATATTCTTTGCATGCACAAGCGATTAGTCTAATTATTCTTTGCAGACACAAGAGATTAGTACTAATTATTCTTTGAATTACAAGTTAATACAATTAAAAAAAAATGTGCTTTCACTCTTTAGAATTGTAAATGGATTCCTATCTTTAACATGTGTCTATACTCCAAACTCTTTGTTTCTTTTCATTGTTATTGAATGTTGCATTCATTCTTTATGATCCTCTTTGTTTCGTTTCTTTGTTATTGAATATTGCAATCATTCATTAGGATTATAATTGGAAAAAATAATGCTTTAAAGAAATGTTAAAATTATAATCAAAATATTAATGATCATTTTAAAGTGTAAATGACTTTAAACGCTCTACAACAGATTACAAAGTTGGTGTTATGTTCCCGAGCATGCGCAAGCTCATAGTCAAAGTTATGACACACATTTGATTTTGTATGTTAATCGTCCTCATGGAAAGCATAGTTTAGCTTCTTTCCATAATCTTTGGACATTGGAATTTTCAACCCTTTCCCAAGGGTTCCTATGCATATTTTGTCTTATATTAAAATAGATGTAGTTTTTAAATAGAAATTTGAAGAATTTAAAATAAGTGTAATTTTTAAATAGAAATTTGAAAAATTTAGGATGTTGTTTTATATTGGTATATTCAAAATTAAGTAAAATGAAATTTTGATTGTATTTGATGTTTTTTTTTTTTTTATATTTAATAATAATAATAATTTTATTTTATTTTATTTTATTTTAGGAGAAAAACATATTTTTAACTATTAGATCCAAAAAAAATATTAATAACAAAAAATTTATTTTAATGTGAATCATAAATAAAATATTTGAATATTTACACACACACACACATATATATATATATATATATATATATATATATTCTTATTCCTTAGATGTGTAATTCTTTCCACTTTGAATAAGAGATCAAGTTATTGGAGGTAAAAACTTTTTTAAATTGAAAAGAAATGAGAAAAGGTTTGCACCTAAAGAGATTTGATTCCTCTTGGGAAATAAAGTTACATTATTTCCCCCCCTCTCTCTATATAAGTACTTTATCTTTCTCTTTTAATAATGGTTTAAAATGTTAAAAACCCTTTCCACTTATATTAAGAAGATACAAACAAATAGTTTCAAAAATTAATTCTCATTTCACCTAAGATTTATATCAAGAAAATAAAAACATACTAAGTATTTTGTTTCATTAACCCTCATTACACATAAGAATTAAAATGCATGATATGGTCATATTCATCTCAATGACCATCAACTTCCTCCCATATATGCCAAGACCCAACATCACGTAAAATGTCCTTTAACAAGTCATCTCTCAATAAATTCGTTTATTTGAAAACTTGTTGAAAATAAACACTATCAAAATGGGAAATAAGAAGTTGAATCTCCTTGTATATAGAGCATAACATGAATTGTATAAAACATGCAATCCCTTCATCCAATTAAATTATTAATTACACTCACGAGAAAAGAGTTACCAAATATTTGAATATTATGCACACCCTTTTTAATTCGTAGAGATGAGAACACTTTTAAGGCCATAAATTCAACTTTATTATTGGATCCCCTTCCTAAATATGCTTCACATTCTATTGAATGACCTTCATTCACATATAATATGCCACAAACCAACCAATGTGTTGAACACAAACCAACCTTGTCATCTCATTAACATAACCTGCAATTTGACGAACAAAATTGGATGTTGCAACATGACGAATATAGTAATGTTGCAATGTGATGAACACAGTAATGTTGTAGCGTGTCAAACATTGTAACATCACAGTGTGAAGAACATATGCTTTTCGTCACAATGTGATGAAGATATCCCTTTCATCACAATGTCAAAAACATAGCCCTATTATCGCAATGTGACAAACACATATCCTAATGCCACACTATGGAAAACATTTCCAAACATCACACTGTGAAGAGCATGACCCATTCTCGCAATGTGATGTACAAAACCCATTGTCATAATGTGACAAACAATGCCCATCATTGCAATGATACGAGAATTTCCCGATGTCGCAATGAGATGAACATAACCCATTGTCTGAATGTGAAAAATATATTCCAATAGGATAATGTGTCAAATAGATACCATGTGTCGCAATGTCATGACCATAAACTCACGATTCATGTGACAAAAAAAACCTAATGTCGGAATGGGAAGAACAAAACCTGATCAACATTGCATTGCGAAAGTGCCATGGGAATCCATGGTTAAACATATATTCTACATGGCCCATCATAATCATCTTCACATGGTCTAGGAAGGTTAGTCGTGGGCATGGTCATCCATAGTCTACCATGGTCATGGTCAACCATAGTCAACCATGGTGAAGTTCAATCATGTTCAACCATATTGAACTTTGGTCGAGGAGAAGGTCAACCATGGTTAACCATATTCAACCACAATAAACAATAGTCAACCATGGTCGAGTTTAACCATAGTAAACCATACTCTTCGTCTTGGTCAACAATAGTCAACAAAAGAAACACTTCGTTAGATTTTTTTTTTTAAATTTAGCCAAAAAATCTTTTTTATAATGTATTGAACACAAACCAACCTTGTCATCTTATTAACATACCCTAATGTTGCAATCTAACGAACAAAATCAGACGTTGCAATGTGACAAACATAGTAATGTTACAATGTGATGAACATAGTAACATCACAATGTGATGACCAAAGTAACGTCACAATGTTACAAACATATTCCCTCTCATCGTAACCTGACAAAGATATCCTCATGTTGCAATGTTTTGCAGCTATCCTTACATCAAAATTTGGAAAACATGTCCCAATCTCACAATGTTACAAACATAACCCATTGTCGCAATGTGATGTACACAACCTAATGTTCCAATGTGACAAACATAACCAACATTGTAATGAGATGAACATTTCCCAACATCGTAATGTGATGAACATAACTCACTGTTGGATTGTGACAAACCTATTCCAATTCCATAATGTGACAAACAAAAAACATATGTCACAATGTGATGACTATAACCTCACTATGTCATGTGGTGAACAAAACATGATGTCGTAATGTGACGAACAAAACCTGACGAACATTGGAATGCAATAGTGCCATAATAAACCATGGTTAAACATAATCAACATGACCCACCAGAATCAGCTCCACATGGTCTACGAAGTTCAGTCATGG
>JASDQU010099274.1:1734-11944 GCA_032191745.1 Picea mariana
GAAGTCCTTCTCCACCTATCCAATATCTCCTTGAATCATAGTCCTTTGTGATCTAACTCTCTATGTGTCAAATCAATCTCTCTCGATCAATCTGTCAAGTAGAGTGTTACTGGACAAATCGGTAAGTGAGGACACAAACTGATCTCCCTAACTTCAACAAGAAATTAGAAAAAAATAGAGCAGAATACAAGATTCTCCTTAGATTTCATTGTGATATAAACTAGTTTAATGAGGGATAAATGACATACTATTTAAATGTTGTTTGATCCTTTCTAGTGCCATCCTTGCTCCATCCTTAGACTTGTGGGATATTGGACCTATTTAAGAGACACAAACAAACAAACAAAGAGAGCAACGATACATATATTCCAATGAAATCTATGTATAAGATCAAGGAGTTATACAATAAAAATCAAGACACTTTTATAGGGAAGGAATGCATTGTTGTAGTATATTAATGAAAGTGGAGAATATAACCTATTCCTTGATGTTGCAAGGTCCCTTCCAATGGCCCTTTTCTTCAACACACACGCCTTTGCTCCAATTCTTTTGATGAAGAGTATTCACAATTTGACTTGGAAATTTAAAGCAAAGCTATCACAAGTGCAATATTTAGCATAATTCTTCATGCATAAGCCAACCTAGCCTTTCCCATGAGAGATCCCTCTTTTTATAGGGTGAATAGGGATGGATGAAGAGATTAGGATGATCCCACTAATCAAAGAAGCAATTAAGATCCAAACCGATCGGAGGCCACCTAATTCTCTCTAAGATTCCATTCTCTAACTTTCAAGAATTTCACCGTTTTCCCTTGTTTGAGCATCGTCACACCCTAAGCACGAGCATCATGCGACGATGTCACAACCCATTATGGTGAAGCATGCAACGATCAAGCATCGTTGCACCCTAAACATTTGGTAGGGTGCAATGATATTCTTTGGTAGGGTTTAAGAAAAGAAAGATGATTCAATTTCCTAGGGAGAAAGTCTCATTTCTTCAATAGCTTTAGGGAACAAAAAAGTAAGCTGTACACATATCATCGGGGATCAAGGGGTGACCAAAATAATGTGTAACATAGTGTCTTCTCCTTCACACTATCCTTTCTTTCATAAGAATGAATTATGACCTAAACCTGATCTTCAAAGTGATGGATGACTAAAATTACTTCTCACCTCACTTGATATCAATGGATAATATTTAACTCATTAATACTAATTAAAGAATTTATTAAAATATAACTCAACTAATTAATAAAATCACTTTAATTTAATAATTCCTTTAATTAAAGTAAATTCTCAGGGTAGAAGGATTTGGATGACTTCCACAGATCTAGACACGTAGACCTATGCGGAAATACATATCCAATTGTACCAAGCATCAACACTCCCTCTTAGCAAGGAAGGTATTATGCACCACTCCAAGTTTGTCTTCAAAGAACACAAACTTCCCTTTAACCAAGGATTTGGTCAGAATTTCTACAACCTTCTCACCAATGTAAATATACTAAAGCTTCACTACTCCCTTCTAGATCCTATCTCAGATGAAGTGATATATTATCTCAATATGCTTGGACCTATCATGGAATACTGGATTCTCAGAGAGTTTGATACAGCTCTGATTATCATAGTATATCACCATAGGCTCCAACTCCTGATCAAATAAACATGTAAGCAATTTGAGAACCCAAAAGGATTCACAGCTAGTCATACTCGATGCCATATACTCTACCTCTGGTAAACTAAGAACTATAGAAGTTTGATTCATATTGAACCATGTAATCATTGTTGATCCCATGCTAAAGAAACACCTTGAGGTACTCTTTATATCTACTACACTCCCTACCTAATTTGATTTTGTATATCCCTACAACTCCACTCCATATCCTCCAAGATACATCAATCCATACTCCATTATACCTCTCAAGTACCTGAGCACATGATTTTTTTCTATCCAATACAACTGCCTTGGATCCACCATGAACTGAATTAAGGCGTTCACATCAAAACATATATCTAGCCTGGTATTGACAAAATACATCAAGGACCCTATCAGGCACATGTATGTCCTGGGATCCACCAACTCTAAATATGAAGTGACGACCTTCTTTGTATTGGTAGCCATAGGTGTAGCCATTGGTCTACATTCCTCCATCCTAAATCTCCTCATTGTCTCCATTGCATACTTCCCTTGACCAAGGAAGATCTCTCATGATACTCATCATACCTCTAACCCCAAGAAATAATGCATCAAGCCAATGTCCTTCATATTGAACTCAATATCCAAATCTAATTTTCACCCTACAATAAGCTCATATACACTCGTGAGAAATAAATCATCTACATACAGAACCAAGATGAGTGGATCCACCAAAACATGTATGAAGTACAATTTAGGATCTACCTCACTCTTGTTCAAACGAATACTCTACAAGTACCCATAAATCCTAGAATACCATGCCCTAGGAACCTATTTGAGTCTGTACAAATATTTATTAAGCCTACACACATGAGACTCCCTCTCATGTACCTCAAAACCATGATGTTTCTCTATATATACTTCTTCCTCAATGATCTCATAGAGAAACGTTGTTTCAACATCCACTTGATGTATCCTCCACCTCATAACTGAAGCAATAGAAATAACAGGTTGAATAGAATCATACCTGGTGACTAGAGAAAATGTCTTCCCGTAGTCCACTCCCTATTTCTAGGAGAACCCTCTCACCACAAATCTTGCTTTGAACTTCTTGGTGATACCATTTGTAGCATGCTTGATCTTGTAGGGCCACTTAGAACTCACAACTGAATTCCCCTTCGGTCTTGGCACTATGTCCTAAGCATCATTCCTCATAATAGAGGTTTACTCCTATACCATGGCATCCCACCATACCCGATGATCTATTGCTTACTCGAAATTGGAAGGCTCAGCGTAAATGATGCTACTCATAAACACCATATATTTCAAAAACTTCCTCGAAGGCATGCACTCTCTTATTGCACACCTAGGAGCCTCACCAACATCCCTTAATGTTTGTAATAGCCACCTGGGTCTCCTGATAGGACTAGAAGGGGATAACTCCTCCCCACTTGAAGTTTGAGTTATTGAATGCTTCTCATCCTTCAAAGCTTGTTGTTCCTCATCCTATGTCATCATTGATGACTCCTAATATCTATTAGATTCCAAGTTCTCCTCAAACTTAAAATCTCTTCTCACAATTTTCCTCCTTTGTGTTGGTATGAAGATCTTGTAATCCTTTGAGGTCTCCTTGTACCCCAAAAATATACCCTTATATCCTAAAGGCTCCAGCTTCATCCTCTTCTCCACAGGCACATGAATGTAGATTGGATAACCAAATATCCTCAAATGTTGTATATTTCACTTCACTCCTGAGAATGCTTCCTCTAGAGTCTTATCCCCCAATATCCTATGAGGATTCATGTTTTTCACATATACTATCATGTTACATGCCTATACCCAAATAAACATGGGAAAATACATGTCATGTATCATATCCCTAGAAGAACTAATGATGGACTGATTCTTTCTCTCTGCAACCCCATTATGTTGAGGGTTGTATGAGACTGTCAACTCCCTCTTGATCCCTACCGCCTTGAAAAAATCCTTGAAGTCATTGAAGGTGTACTCTCCCTCATTGTCTAACCTCAATACTTTTATCTTATTTCATGTCTATTTCTCCACCTAAGCCCTAAACTATTGAAATCGACTGAAGACCGCATCCTTGGTATTCATAAAGAAGATCTAGGTTTTCCTGGAAAAGACAGATGTTATTGACATTGGACCACTCACATCTGAATGTATAATATCCAATACCCCCTTGAACCTACTCTTGTTTCTTGGAAAAGAATACTTGGCATTATTTCCAAGTGCACACCCCCTCTACACACTCCCTGCTACTCAATATTGAACTTTGGAAGACTTGTAAAGATCCCCCTCAGAATCATAAATTCCTTGTACTGTAGGTGTCCCAACCTCCAGTTTCATAGCTCACATATGATGTCTCTTTCATGTACCAAATCATGAACATGCTTTCCCTAAAACCTGTATAAAGTGCCCTCTCTAACCCTAATGACCATTATTGTGTCTTGGATATCTTTCTCTAGATGTATGAGCACCTTCCCTCTATGAAAAGTAATGAAAAAACCTCTATCATCCATAGTTGATACTGAGAGAAAATTCTTCTTCAAACCTGGTACGTAAAGCACATCCTGGGCATCCAACGAACCTCATGAATCAAGATGGAATGTAATTGTTCCATTTCCCTTCATTGCATACATGGAATCATTGTTGGCACGAGGAAGAAGTGGAAAGAAGGAGGACCGTGAGAAAGAAAGTGTGCAGAAATGGAAGTAATAGCTGAAAGTTAACACAGCACACGTGCATGCAAGAAAGCATGCATAAGGAAAATGACAGTTGGAGGAAGAACAGCACATGTGCATGGGAGGAAGACCTAATTTCGGTAGGGTTAGGGTTTTTGTAATACATTGTAAACAGTTGAAGAGCCCGATATATATAAATAGAGATACATGGGTATCATGGAGAGGTTGATTCACTTTTGTATTAGTTCAGCTTTTGTGATACTTTATTGTAGCTAGATATGAGTTGATTGTTATATAATATGGTCATGGACCACTTTTGTAAGTTGTTGAGCTAAGAACAGAGGAGAGGAGGAAGATCTGACAATTAGATCGCGGGTTGTGGAGCCTGGTGCGATCTAGCTCGCCTCGTACAGATCTTACCCATCAAAGGGAATTGTAAGTGTGAGGCTTTGGAGATGCAAAACCGCCATAATAAAATATCCAATCCAAATATTTGTGGAAGTAGCCCAGGAGGGGGAGAACCACGGTAATATCTGTGTAATGCAATGAATGCATGCATCTATTAGCTTTCTTTCAGCAATTCATTGTTATACTTAATAAATGAGTTAATATATTGTTATGGAATACAATTATGTTGTCCGGGAATTAAACTGTGAAATGGGAACATGCACCCATGAGGAATAAGTAGATTACATTCACAGTTCATAGCACATGGCTCTAGTTAATAAACCCCTATCTCATACTCAATCCTAGGCTGTAAACACCTGAGTCTTACAACCACCCATTTAAAGCTATATCAGGTGAGACTACGTAGTACATTCTGTGTATTGTATTGCCTTCTGGTTTACCAGGAGGGCCGATAGTTTTAAGGGCTTTGTTGGAAATCTGAAAGACATGAACCCTGGGTCAATAACTCAGACAGTAAAAGAGAGCAATAAAACCAACAAATGGTTATGTTGTCGTGTTAGAGGAGCAAGAGAGGACTGAGTAGATGAGATATATTGCATGAGAAAAGAACGAGCAAAACAAGAAGACCAATGAGCCATTATAAGGGAATGTTGAGATCGTGGAACCCCACGAAAGAAGAAATCGAAGGTTGGTTGAGAAACAAAGAGCTATATTTTTCCCAAAAAGACAATAGAAACCCTAGACTCACACCTCGCAAATATATGGATAAATACGTATTTACTGATTTACATGAAGTCTTTTTCTGTGATTTCCCGCATCTACTACAGGAGTGGATACTAAGGTTGAAGAATAACCACACGACAAATCGGGTTCGACAGCTAGAGTGGACCCTAGTACAAATTGAGCAGTTACAGCAGGTGAACAAAAAATTCACCTGCGTAGTAGAATTTTGTCTTCACAGTATTGTGGCAATCTTCATCACCAAATTTGCAGTCGACACAGCGAATTCATACAGCGCAGCAGAGCAAGAATTTCTACGGGGACCTCAAGGAAGGTACATTCAATCCTTGTATACTTCTATTAAGATACTACTATATAAAAAAAGGTGTAATGACAATGGAATCAGATAGTTAAACTTCCCTTCGTGCATGGGGGAAGGGGGGAAGCACTAACAAAGAGAGGATAAATGGAAGGAGGTCAGGATAAAGGAAAGGAGGAGGAGGAACCCTTGGACCCAATCATGATGGATGACGACCATCTCAAGTGGATCTTGGATTTATCAGGAACGACACGTAGCGAAGTACCCTAAGAATAAAAGGTGAATACCAAGAAGAGAGTTGTAGCCGCGAGGGAGGGTTTGGAAAGCGATGAGGAAGAGGTAGAGGATCTTCAGGTTGTGGAGAAGATTGAGGAAATCCTGCGCGCAACATACGAGAGGAAGATGAGAGGCCCAAGAATGGGAGGAGAAGGCAGCCATCCTATCCATATTAATGTCAGTGTGGAACCCATGAACCCATGTGTGACTAATACACCAGAGAGAACACCATCGTTTAGACAACCAAATTTCAAAGGAAGTCCAACAACAAGAAGTACATCTACACTATGAGCAACAACTGGAGGAACTAGTTTCAGCAACACTAGTCAAGTATCTACACCAAGCAGAGGAAGTAATAGTTCAGTATTCAGAATGGCAGGACACGATCCCACTATCATATTACCAAAATTTTGAGGAGAAGTAGCAGAAGACCTTGAGAAGAATTTTTTCATTTGTGCAAAGAACTGGGAGGCAAAAAAGATCACTGATGAAGATACCAAACTCACGCAGCTAGCAATTATGCTAAGAGACAGTGCACTATACGGGTACATGAGTCTAGACATGAACAATGCCCCTAGGACGACAAGGACACTGGCCAACATTAAGAAATTATTGATAAATGAGTTCCAGAAGCCAAGCTCAGAGGATCAGTACATGAACGAGATGATTTAAATAAGACAGAAACCAGGAGAATCGGTATGTGAGATTGTTTAGAGATTCAAGCGACTGAAGGGAAAACTAAAATACCTTATGACCGAGATGCAGCATCGGCACCTGTTCGTCAACTCACTACTCCCACACTTAAAATATCCCTTATGACAAAACAAATTTCAAACGCAGGCAAAGGCTCTGCAAGCATCCTTACAATTGGAAGAGAACCAGTACCAGCGGACGGACCCAACTATTGAGGAATTGAAGGAGGATTTGAAGAATCTAACATTTCAGCTGAACCAGAATAAGAACAAGGACAAACGAGAATCTGTTTGGTGCACCACATGTAGGATGGAAGGACACCAAAAGAACAAATGCCCAACATTCACACAGTATATGGCAACATGTATGCCAAATCTGCTACCATGGGGATGGTTATGGTGTGAAATATGAAAGAAACCGATTCACGACCCTTATCACTGCACAATGATGCAGACATACCAAATAGTTCTGAAGAATTCATATTGCACCTTTTGTAAGTCAGTAGGCCACGATGACAAAGATTTCATAACTATGGAGTTGATGAAAGAAAGAACATCAGATGCATATAGGGTACAGGCCGAAATGATGATTGGGAAAGCAGCACCACGGTTCAATCAAACCCCAGCTCCATACAACACTGCACATCATCAGTATAATACTACGCAACAACCATACAATAACGTGCAGTAGCAGTACAACCCGACACAGCCCCAGTACACTACCGTGTAGTATACTCAAGCACCACAATATAACACGTCGAGAGGTGACCGAGAAAGATATAGAGGAGGAGGGCAAGCCAGAGGAGGTTTCGGACATGGTAGAGGACTAGTCACATGTCATAATTTTCAGCAATCAATACATTATGCAGGGGAATTTCCACTCCCACCTGCAACTTGTATGTATTTCCACGCATCGGACCACGATACAGAGGAATGTCTGACACTACTAGTATAAATTCAGAAAAAGAGGAACCAGAACAATCAGAATGTCCAGTGGATTTTAGCCGAAGCCAAGGATGACGAAAGAAACATCAATATAGTCACTCGTGGAGGAACGAAAATAGGAAGTGACACATTTCGACAGGAACCATCACAGAACCAATGGATAAATAAGAACACTGAACCATGAAAGTAGTTCGATGTGCCGAAAGAAAAGGATACCTTTAAGGAAGCCAGACAAGAATTTCATAAGAAGGACACAGTGTCGACTTCAACTACGCAACCAGCCAAGGAAGCCCCAGAATACGAGATTCCACCATCACTGGATCATACCAATGGAATGCAGCCCAAGGGACAAGTAAGTACAATCAAAGGATTTTTGCAATCATGCATAAAATTATTAAGTGATCCTTCATTTGTGAAAATATTGCAAGACTTACTAGAGAAATGTAGCAACGAGACGGAAGAGAAGCTAGAGATAAAAACTGTCAATCACCTACACACCAAAAGAAGAACAAGTAGGGAATTTAGACTAAATGATAACATTGGGGATTTCAATATGGGAGATATTATACTAGACCTAGGATCTGAAGTGAATGTGCTACCCAAGAAGACCTGGCAATGCATGGGAGAGCCAACACTGGGATACTCAAATGTCCAATTAAAACTAGCAAACCAGCATATAGTCCTACCAATAGGTAGACGGAAAGGAGTAACAGTAGATCTTGATGGAGYGCRCACTAAAGTAGACTTTGAAGTCATTGAAATAATGTACGGCACAACACCTTACCTGACACTACTTTTTCTGGATTGGGCATTTGACAACTAGACCATAATCAATTTGAAAACCAGGAAAATGACATTTGAATCCAGAGAATACAGGGTCATAGCACCACTAGATCCATCGGAAGAGGAGAGGTTCATAGAACCCACTTTCTTGGATTTAGAGTAGATCGGCCAACTATACAGAACAACTGCGCACAATGAGGATTATGTAAACCCAACTACAAATGGAGTACTCAGTTGGAAGAGCATTACTTCATGTGCAACAGACTCAAATACCGGGTTAGAAAACTGGCAGCAGAGACTACACGAAGTATCCACACGAAGATGTGCAAGAATAGACTGCGCAGTAAGATGGGTAGGCACGGAAATTAGAGAACCACCCAGTTTCCATGGGTTAAATGATTTGGAAACATTCTTGACACAATACGAAGATGAAGTATTAGAGAACCAGCGGCTGTCATCACTTGACTTAGCACTCAAGGCCACACCCGCAAGATGGTGGGGTGCACATAAAGATACCATCACAGACTGGTATCAATGTAAACGCTTACTGCACATAAGGTTCAGCACAGAACAGGAATACAACAAATAGCAGCAATACCAAGGACAAGACGCACCAGTGGAACACTTGGAGAAGTGCAAAACGTTGTGGAAAATGACCCCACCAGAGGAATGGCCTCATCACTTCATACATACTTTAGAGGGAATACCAGCAAACTGGTACATAGACCAGGAATTGCGCAAAATAACTACAACATGGAGGATATTGCAACAGAACTTCACAATCACTTTCTCATTCGAGCATGAGAACCCCAACATAGATGCATCTCTCAAATGAATCAGAGGAGTAATATTCATCAAAGAACCGGAAATAGAATTTATCACAGAAGAGAAACAACGAAATAAATAGACAGCCAAGGAACTACTGTCATGTTATCATGTACAGAAGCAAGCACCAGATGAAGATGAACCACACTATATTCAGATCAAAGAAGTAGAAGGCAAAAGAGATGTGGAAGGACCGCCCATAGAATCAGAAGTCATTGTTGCACCAATAAAGGTAAAGAAAATTAACATTAGGGCAGTTGAGCAGCCCAAAATGGCCAGCATTGGATACTTGGAGACTATTGGGATGAGCAAACAATAGAAAGCATCACATAATTGTTGTGCGAATATAGCAACCTTTCCCACAACATTTACAGATATGAAGGGTATAGCAGGAGAACCGGGAGAGATGAAGATACCACTCAAACCTGAAGTGAGACCTATGAGATAGTGACCCTATAGACTGAAACCCATATATAAATAGAAAGTTAGAGATGAGATTGATAGGATGCTCAAAGTCGACATCATCGAACTAGTTGAAGAATCAGAATGGAGAAGCCCGATGGTAGTACAGGACAAGAAACAAGGAAGAGGGATTAGGATATGCGTCTAGTTGAGAAAGTTGAATGATGCATGCCTACATGACCCATTCCCTACATCGTTCATGGATGAAGTGTTAGAGAACATGGGGGGACATGAAGCTTACTCATTCACTGATGGATTCTCAAGCTACCATCAGATTAAGATAGCACAAGAGGACAGACACAAGACCATGTTTGCGAAAGAATGGGGATCTTATCAGTACACAGTCATGTCATTCAGACTGAAGAATGCACCCGCAATATTCTCTAGAGTAGTCATTGCAGCATTTAAGGAATTCATCCATCAATTCCTCGAAGTATACCTGG